>RJWH01009411.1:0-22901 GCA_004363575.1 Solenodon paradoxus | reverse complement strand
GGGTGGTGGGAAGAATGCCCTTTCTCTTTCCATGGGAAGAGATCACATTTTCAGTCTTTTTCACTATAGCCCTCAGGTAGCAAGGCATATTGATACATGCGCTTTCTTGGAATATGGGTAGCATTATACATTACTTATCTCATTTATCATTCATTCATGCAAGAAATATTTGTTGAGCACTTATTATGCGCAATGCTAAACTCTAGGACAGAATTTCTCTGTTCTCAGTGGAGCATATAACCTAGTAGAAGAAGGTATCCACAATAAAACAATAGCCAAAAATGTAAAATTGCATCAAGGACAAGAGCAATGAAAGAGAAATACAAATTAATATGAGAGTCTGAAAAGCAGAGGGCTCAGTCTAGTTTGGAAATTTATGTCAGAGCTATCTCAACAAAGAAAGGAGGAAAGAACATTCCTAACAGGGAGAACAGCATGGGCAAAGGCCCTGTGACAGAAAAGAGTTTAGAAAAGTCCAAGTTAAGTGAAGAGCAGGATCCAAAGAGGAGCCTATTATAGGCTGAAGCGGGATCTTGCAGCACTTTTTAGTCAGATGAGAGAGTTTTGTATTTATCATATGAGAAATGGCAATCACTGAAGCATTTAAGGAAGGAGAAAAGCTACATTTTGAAAATATAACAGTATTACAATAACTGCAGAGTAGATAAGAAATTTGGGGGAGCCAGGACCCATCTTTGAGGGGAGATGAGTTGAGGGTGAGTTGCAATAATTCAAGCAAAAGATGATGAGAGCAAGAACAAAGGTGTGATGATGGAAATTCAGGGGGTTGTAGACATATTTAGAAATATTTGAAAGGTAAAATCAATAGGCCTTGGTGATTGGACATTCAAGATGTAGGGGAGAGATCATTTAAGGATGACTCCTAAATTCTGAGTCTTCAGTGGGTGGTAGTGTCATTTGCTGTCCTAGGGGAGCTAGAAAAGGACCAGTCTTAGGAACAAGGAAGAGTTTTGGATGTACTGAATTTAAAGCAGCTCTAAAACATACAGAGAGATCAGGTATATACTTGGATAAACAGGCCAGGAGCTCTTAGGGCTATCTGGGTTAGAGATATAATCTGTGAGGACATTCCAAAATCTGTGCTTAGTTCAGTGCAAGGGACCCACTTGGGAAGCTACAGGTTCTGGAGAACAGTGGGAAGGGAGACATCCCCACCGACCCAGTCTTCAAAAGATCACAGAAAGACCAAAGGTAATCTTAGAACTGAGGACAGCAAGAACCAGCTTGGCCCCATCACCCAAAGGAGCTGTAGTAATTATACATGGGAGTGCAAGAAGATTTACCCGTGAGTCTCCCCACCCCCATAACCCCTGTGCTGGAAGGCTGTAGTGAGTGAATACCAGTGCCCCAGGGATCAAGGGAGCTCATGGGACAGATTTTAAACTTGCTCCCTGGCTGGGAAGATGCAGAGAAATAGAAGCAGGCTTCACTGGTATTATCAGAGGGCACTTTAAAACTTGTGCTTAGTTGAGCACAGGAGCCCCGTCTGGGAGTGTCCAGATGCTGGAAAACAGTGAGGAGGAAGATGATCCCCTTGTAAGTTTTTAAAGGGACACATAGAGACCAGCAATTTTTCTCCCTGTTCAAGGAGCTGGGGGGAGCAAGAACTGGCTCAGTCCCATCACCCAAAAGAGCTGTAGTAACTGTGCACAGGAATGCACAGAAGCACTACCTGGGAGCCCCCTATTCCCTACGCTGGAGGGTTGAGGGCTCCACAAAAATCACAGGATCTGTTTGTTTACTTGATCCTTGGACTGGAGAATTTTCTATCAGCAGCATGCAAGAGAATTGCCTACCATCCTCACAGAAGCCATTGGACACCACTAAACCACATTTACAGCACACTATAAGAGAATATTCCAGAGAGTGGAGCAGGCCCCACACCATCCCCACAGAAGACAAATGACTGGTACTGGCCACACCAGAACCCAACATGACTCAGGAATAAATCTAACATAAAAAAGGAAAACAAAACAAAACAAAAACCCACAGTACTCAATCCAAGACAGAGTAAGAAAACATGCCAAAATCAAAGTCACCCAAAAAAGTGTGAATGGCCCAGACAAGGACTCCATTGATAATTAATGGGAAAACCTAACAGAAAAAGAGTTCCAAATAATAGTTATTTAACAAATGAATGTGATGCAGACATCACACACAGCCACACAAAGGCAATTGGAATAACAGATCAAAGGGAATATATCACCAAGGAGACTGAGGTCATGAAGAAAGTCCTAACATAAATGTTAGAGCTAAAAAACACAATCAAGGGATTGAAGATAAACATGGAAACCTCCATAAACAGACTCAAATATTCAAAGGAATGAATCTCATAAATTGAAGACAAGATCATAGAGGTGACCCTCATGGAAGAGGAGAGAGAAATAAGAATGAGGAAAAATGAAGAAATATCAGATACTATGAGAAGAACAAACATAATGATCATAGGTATCCCAGAAAGAGAGGAGAGAGAAAAGTTAACTGAAAATCTACTCAAAGAAGTGATAGCAGAGAACTTTCCACATCTACCACAAAAAGTAACCATAGAGGTCCAAGCAGATAAAATGCCTGAATGTCTAAATATTAAAAGACCTAATCCTAGATACATGATAGCAAAACTAGCAAAAGTCAACAACAACTAAAAAAAAACAAAAACAAAAACAAACTACTCAAGTCTACTAGAGAAAAGAGAAACATAACTTACAAATGTGCACACAACAGGCAATCATCAGTCCTCTTAGAAGAAACTCTACAGGACAGGAGAGGGTGAAATGACATCTTCAAAATACTAAGAGACAAAAACCACCAGCCAAGAATATTATACCCTGCAAAACTATCATTCAAATATGATGAAAAAATAAAGCCTTCAGTGATAAACAAAAGTTAATGGCTTTTTCCACAACCAGGTCTCCATTCAAGGAATCCTAAAAGGGATTCTACAACAGCGGGGAAAATCAAAGATTCAGTAAACCCCAAGAGTGGTTATAAGCAGGAAAACAAATGCAGAAAGAAAGACAGTACCAAAAGGAGAGAACAAAAATCACCAATGAGGGAAATAAAATCATGGAATCCATATGAAAACATAAATAGGATATGCCTTCAGCACATAAAAGACTATCATAGAGATATAAAGACTAATAATCCATATTACATTCAAAAGCCTAACTTTAAAAAGATATATAGCTGGGAAGCAGATAAACTGAAAGAAAAAACACGGAAAACCAGAGGGAAAAGCAAATAAAAATAAATGGGAAATGAAACAACAGATACAGAAATAAAATAAGACTCAAATGACAATAAAGTCGTAAATATCAATTATCACCCTAAATGTGAATGGAATGAATGCACCAATCAAAAGATACAAAGTTGCTGAATTGATCATAAAACAGGATCTATCAATATTATGCTTATAAGAAATTTATAATGGATCCAAGGACAAAAACAGGTTGAAAGTTAAAGGCTATGGAAAAACATCAAAGTTACAGTGAGGAAAGGAAATTTGGAACTGCAACACTAATTTCAGACAAGATAAACTTCCACCTGAAAGGGAAATGTCAAGGTAAGGAAGGATATATATTATGGGCAATTGGGTAATTCATCAAGAAGTAACTATCATTAATATATATGTACCCAACGCTGGACTATCTAAATATATAAAACATATACTGACAGAGCTAAAAGCAGACATTGACAGAAACACTGTTATAAGTATCTTCAATACTCCACTTATATCAATAGCTAGATTACCCAGGAAGAAACTCAACAAATAAATAAGAACTTTAAATGAAGCAATAGGCTATATAAACCTAACAGACATATGCAGGGTATTCTACACCAACAAAAGAGAATAATATACATTCTTCTCAAGTGTACATGGAACATTCTCAAGAATAGACCACATCCTGGGACACAAACAAATCTTGGTAAATTTACCAAGATTGAAATTATAGAGAGCATCTTCTCTGATCAAAAGGTTTGGGTAAAATTAGAAATGAACCAAAAGAGCAAAACTGCAAGAACCAGAAAGATGTAGAAATTGAACAACATACTTGTAAATAACTCAGAGCTACCAGAACATGTGGGATGTGGCAAAAGCAGTTCTTAGAGAAAAGTTTATATCCACACAAGTGAACATCAAAAACCAAGGGAGATCCCAAATGAAATCCCTAACCTCGTATCTGAAGGAACCAGAAAGGGAATAAAAATCAAAATTAAAAATCAGGAGAATAAAAGGAAATAGTAAAAACTAGAGAAGAAATAAATGAAATCGAAAACAAAAGGGCCATCCAAAAGATAAATCAAATCAAGAACTGGTTCTTTGAAAAAATAAATAAAATTAATAGACTCCTAAATAGCCTCACAAAGAACAAAGAAAATCCTAATAACAAGAATCAAAAATAAAAGAGATGAGATTACAACTGACAGCATAAAATACAAAGGATCATGGGAGACTATTATAAGCAATTACACACCAACAAATTTGTCAATCAAGAAGAAATGGAGAGATTCCTAGAATGCTGTAACCTCCCAAAACTGAACCAGAAAGACACAGACAACTTGAACAGACCAATCACAAACACAGAAATTGAAGCAGTAATCAAAATTGTCTCCCAAAACAAGAGCCCAGGTCCAGATGGCTTTACTAGTGAGTTCTCCCAGACATTCAAAGAGGAGCTAATCCCCATCTTTCTTAAACTCTTCCACAAAATTGAAGAGAAGGGAAAACTCCCAGACACATTCTGTAAGGTCAATATTACCCTGATCCCCAAACCAAGGACAGCACCAAAAAAGAAAACTATAGACCAATATTGCTGATGAATATAGATGCAATAGATGCAAATATCCTCACCAAAATCCCGGCAAACCAAATTCAATAGCACATTAATAATAATAATAATAATAATATAACATGAGCAAGTGGGATTCATTCCAGGGATGCAAGGATGGTTCAACATACACAAATCAATCAATGAAATACACATCAACAAAGAGAAAATTAAAAATCATATAATAATATCAACAAACAGAAAAATCCAACACCCATTCATGATAAAAACCATCACCAAAATATAAATAGTAGGAACATACCTCAACATAATAAAGACATTATACAACAAATCCATAGCCAACATAATACACAATGATGAAAAACTGAAAATCCCTTAAGATCTGGAACAAGATAGGGTTGCCCTCTATCACCAGTCCTGGGGGTCTTGGTCAAAGAAATAAGGGGAGAAAAACATATCAAAGGGATCCAAATTGGAAAAGAAGAAATAAAACTATCATTATTTGCAGATGGCATGATATTATACCTGGAAAATTCACCCCAAAACTGCTGGAAACAATGAGTATAGCAACGTGGCAGGATATAAAATCAACACGCAAAAACTCAGTAGTGCTCCTATATACAAACAATGAAGGAGAGGGGAAAAAATTAAGAAAAAAATCCCATTCTCAATAGCACCAAAAAAGATCAAATATCTGAGAATAAACCTAATTAAGGAGGTAAAAGATCTCTACCATGAGATCTATAAGAATTTAACAAGAGATATTATCTGTAGGGCATCTAGGTGGGGTTGGTTACTGGAACCATGTGAATTCATTCTAGGGATTCCATAGTCCTAAAACAAGGCTTCAGTAGGATCATGATTCCTTTGAAGGCTCTAGGAAAAATTCTTCCTTGCCTCTACCAGTTTCTGATGTCTCTTAGCAAGCCGTGGTACTCCTAGACTTATGTATAAATCGTAGCAATCTTTGCCTCTATCTTCACACTGCCTTCTCCTTACCTGTATGTCTTTCTGTCTCTTAGAGAAGGCTTGTCACTTTATTTATAGTAAATCTTGATGATTTAGGGTGTTCTCATCACCAGATTATTAATGTCATCACATCCAAAAAGACTCATTTTCCAAATATGGTCACATTCATAGTTTCCAAGAGTGAAGATGTACACATATATTGAAGAGAACCACCACTTAACCCACTACAGCATATATGAGAGAGAAATGAGATCACCTCAGGAGATAATATAGAGCAAGAAGAGAAAGAATCTAGACTTTGCCAAGAGTAACTCCAACATATATTCAATATGCCATGTAGAATTCCATTATATAGCAACTAAGTTTATTGATTAAAAAGTCTTGGGAAATCATTATCACTTAGAAACTCACAAAGTTTCTCAATCACTCATTCTCATTTATTACCCCTTTATACATATACACTTTCCTGCTATCTCTTTTTTTCAAATTCTTCTTCTTAGTATATTTAGAACTTAATTAGCTCACTCTGTAATTGCTTTCTAGATGTTCTGCATGCATTAGTCTCAATGTTCTTCATAAGGGAAGGCTCTGTGGATGCTATTTTCCTATTTTCCCCACAGTCATTTATAGTACTGGACACATGATAAATATCCAAAGATACCTGTTGGTTAATGAGTGTTATTAGTTTTCTACTACCATTTTTATTATTAGTTTACTGCTTTAATTTCCTAGTCTTTCTGTTAAGTCACAAGCATAGTAGCTTAAAATAATGTAAATTTGTTATCCTATAGTTGACAGGTTAAAAGTACAGCACCGGTGTTATTGTACTAAAATCAATTTGTCAGCAGACGATGCTCCTTTCTGGGGTCTCTAAGGGATGACTCAATTCCTTGCTTTTTCCAGTTTTTAGACCTCCTACATTCCTTGTTCCGGTCCCCTTGTTCTATCTTCCAAGCCAGCAATGGTAAGATGAGTACTCATAACACCATTCTGAGCTCCTATTCTGCCTTCTTCCAGGGTTATGGAAATTTGTGATTACATTAGATCTACCCAGAAAATCCAGGATAAATTCTCTATATTAAAAGGTCAGCTGATTACAAACGTCAATTCTATCTGCAACCTAAATTCCTTTTGCCATGTAAGGTAATATACTCCCAGTTTCCAAGGCTCAGGATGTGGATATACTGGAATGAAGAGTGGTAAGCAGTGTCATCACCTTGCTTGTCGTAGTTTATTCATTGTGTGGCCAAAATGTTTGCCTTTGAACAGAGTTCTCAGAAACAGAATCTCCTTCTCACTTCCACGAGCAAGATCTTTTATGAACAAAAGAATGGAGAATTATTGATTGATTGATTAATTATCAAGCCATTAGCTAGTTACTAACTGTTACTACTATTGACTGTGGATTAGTTATTAAACAACAGAGGAAAAAACAAAATGCTTAGAGCTGTTTCCTGGGCCAGAGTAGAGATATCTAAGGAGTCTTGAAAATCCTGACATTCATTTTCCTCAATATTTGCCAAGTATCTGCCTGGTAAAGAGAGTGACTTTATAATTCATTATCTACATTGGGACACCATTAACCATGAAAGGTGCACAACAGGTGTGAACCACTGTATACATCACCCTAAAAATGAAAATGCAGTCGAAAGAAGGAAGTCTTTTTAACCTGGTGATTTGCGATCAGAAAGTGTGAAAGCCAACCCATTTCCACACAAAACATTTATTATTTCTCCCTGGTTACTAGTGTGGGACCCGCATAGATACCAGCGAGGACCAAGGTTGTGATAGTTCTGTTCTCAGAAGCATCATTTCGGTTCTCCCAGCCTCGCTCACTAAAATTTCAACACACCCCAAAATGCTGCTTTGCATTCTATAATGCCTTGCCTTTTCAAAGCACCTGTGCACAATTTTTTGGCTCTTCATAACAGCTCTATGAGACAGGTCACAAGGACGCAGCCTGAGATGCAGACTTATTTCACGAAGAAGCTAGATACAGTTGTGTTGAGTGCTTCCCAAGGTCACAGAGCTACTTAAACCAGGAGACCGTCCACCTCAAGTCTGGTCCCAGTCCAGAGCTCTTTTTCTCTATGCCAGACTCGCAGTGGTTGTCACTAGCTCATGTTTATAATCATATTAGGCCTGGGAGAGCCAGCTGACTTGCTATCATTTTCTCAAGGGCCTACTTGAAACTTTCACCTAATATTTTTAAAAAATGGTACAAACACTGAGGTGTCTTCTCCAATTTGACTTCTAAATGGGCTAAAGGAACATTCAAATCATGTGTTCTCTGTCCTGGATACAGGGCTGCTCCCAACTCCACTCTCTGGAAGTGACTACAGCATCTTAGAATAAGGATAATGACACTTTTGATATATAAAATGTAATTTTCCTTCCTTTCACTAACAAACACTTTTCCAGAAAGTAAATTTGTTAGCTCAGGTAAATATGAAAGTGTTGCCTACCTACTAGTAGATTATATAAGTCTGCACTGTCTCTTCTACCAGGTAGTGATAAGAATTGGTGGCTGTAAAGTGATATAAGATTAGAAGTACATTATAAATAAATATAGTACTTTTTCATCACATAGGTTAAAAATCAGAAGAAAAGGCACAGGAATCATTTTTATTCTGTCCTTAGAGCAATCATATATATGTTTTATAAAGCAGGGAACATGTTTTCCCAAGCAGTCTTTTTTTTTTTTTTTTTTTTTTTTCATAAAAAGCAATACAGAGGAATGGTTAAACTAATATTTAAGTTTTTAATCAATAATTGAATTTTCAAGAATTACTGAAGTTTGGAAGGAAGGACTTATGGGAAGTAAAGAGATTATGTGTATTGACAAGAGAGCAAAATTAGACCAAATTTCTTAATATCCATTCACTGTTAGTGTTTTCGTTCATTCATTCCGGGCATATTCATTGAGTGTCTACTATATTCCAGGTATCGTTCCATTTCCTAGGCAAGAAAACAGATAAAACACCTGAATATTTTTTAAATGTAGAAGTTTTCAAAATTGTTCAAGGGTGAAAAACATGAAAACTTAATCCAGAATAAGAAGATCAAGGCATTTCAGATCTGAGCAATTTGATAAAGTCTTTCATTAGATAAAATATGCCTACAAGAGCAACTAGGAAAAGGATGGCCAGAGCTCTGGGTTCGAGGCTAGCTCTTGCACACTTTTCCATTACTTTTTCTATTAAAGGATCACAAGTTTCTATGACTAACTCTATTTGTGGAAAATAGTATCAGGAGGAATGTTCATTTATATGATGTGCAGGATGGGGGCTTTACCAAAAAACTCCAAGTAAAATGTTAGCCAAAAAGGATGAGTACTAATATACAGAGATGCATTTTGTTTTCTTTTTTTGTTTGTTTAAAGGAAAGGTACAGGCAGCAATGAAGGCAAGTAGGCAGGCAGGAAGAAGGAGGGGGAAGAAGCATTTTATTTATTTTTATTTATTTGTTCACACTGGCTGTATTCCCCTGGACCCAGAATTCAAACTCGGGGGTATGTATCTTGGGTTCCTTCAGAGGCAATTGACGTAACTACGATTCCACCAGGACCCGCGGAGATGTGGTGTATTTAAGGCTGCAAGATGCTGTTATTTGACAAGAGTCTTTGAGCTCTGATCCTGTGGGTCTTCTTCCCATTCTTAGTGCACTCAACAGTCCTGAAGAATTCTAGTACTTTCAGTGTGTTACTGCCTTCACCTGGAACCTCCCTCCCCTTACCACCAACCTGTATGAGCCCTTCCTTCACCTCTCTCACTTTCTTCAAGTCTCTTCCTGCCCCTCCAAACCAGGACAACATTATTTGCCAAAGGCTCCATCCTTTCTCACTGACAGTCTCCACTTGCTTCACTTCTTTTATTGGCTTTCTGTCCATCTTCCCACTAGACCTGTTCTGTGAAGATGGCTGGCTCCAATGAGCTCATTGACTGATCTAACAGCAGTTGCACCTATGATAGGTGTCCCTCTTTGGGACTCTTAGGAAACCCTGTAGTCAGCGCTATTATAGCACACCCACAGTTTGAAAACAGTTTATATATCTTTCTCCTCCACGGAGGGGAAGGAATGGTGCGTATTTCACGTTTGTGTCCCTACTGTCTGCCTCAATGGCATAGAGTAAATTCCGAGAGTCCAGCATTAGTTCTTCAACACTGCATTTCATTTTATGTTTATCTTAAACAGTATCAATCAGCTTAACTATTGAGTTTTCTGTTAGATGAAGTAGGTTAAACATAAACCACCCTTAAAATTTAGCGTTTCTATTCAAAAAGCTCATGCCATTTTTCTTTTAATAGCAAGGAACTCAAAATGTGGCTAACAGGGACCTGATGAAAGGACGACACAGGATTCATATAATGTCATGTTTATTATATAAACTTGGGAGGCCCACCACTGCTACTGTTTGCTTCTCTACTCATCAGGGACTCTTAGGAAAAGTGAATAAGCTACAATGAAGACTTGTTGGACATCTTTTCTGTGCCCAGCATCAGTATGCAGCAGGATAAACAGATGGTCTCTCCCAGCCAAATATTAAGTTTGGGAGACAGGGCTAACCCGATGTAATCTCTAAAGCATGTGAAACATCTGCACGCCATATAATGTGCTGGGTATGAGGGAACAAACTTCATTTAAGTTATTAGTGTGGCACCATTATGCCTCTGGGAAGAGAAGAAACCACCTCCTCTCCTTCCCAGCAGGAGGCTCAGCCAGAGGCCTCCGCCAGTGCTGCTCATGGCTCAGTTCCAGAGCAGCAGATGCAGAGCATTTTCCTCCCCCATCAACTGCCAGAGTGAATTTGCTGACCATTCCAATCTGGACAAAATTTGGCTTGTAGAGTTAGCTTTCTGAGAAGGTCTTATTTTATCTGCTTTTAAGATTTAAAAGCATGCCTTTTTAAAAGACAATATTAAGTGTTGGCAAAGATATAGAGCAACTGGCGCTCACATACACAGCTGGTGGGAATGCAAAATGGTATATAACCACTTAGAAAAACATAAAAACTTAAACATAATATAAAATGAAACATGAAGGACCCACCTCTAAGTATTTGACTTAAAGAAAAGCAAACAAAGACTTGTACGTGAATGTTCATACCAGTTTTATTCATAATGGCTAAGCTAGAAATAATACATGTGCTACAACTGTCCATCTTCAGGTCAGTTGATAAATAGTTGTGAGATATGTAGATGCTAGAGCTATAGATAGAGCTATCACTCCGCAATAAAAAGGAAACATGCAACAACACGGAAAATTTTTAAAACATGATGATTAATGCTGATTATATGATTCCATTTATATAGAATTCTAGAAAAGAGAATATTAATCTATGGTGACAAAAAGCAAATCAGTGATTACCTGGGACTGGCATTGTATGAATGATGGAAATGTTTGTCTTAATTAAAGTGGTGCTTATATCATTGTATATATTTATTAAAACTCATTTAACTGTACCCTTAACTTGGGTACATTTTGGCGTATATAAATTATACCTCAATAAAGTTGATTCTTTATTAAAAGATACATTTCTAGATACATTTTTTAAATGGCTCTTAATTTATAATTTACCTTGAGACCAGAGAGAATTCTTTTTCAATCAAACAATAAAGGCTGGGAACTCCCATTTATTACAGAAAATGTGTCTATGTCCTTAATGATTCATTCTCCTCTCATCAGCTCCAAAGTGAAGCTTCTTTGGCAGTCTAATGTTGAATAATTATCATGAATCTGACCCAAATGTTTCATAAAGACTTCTCTAAAGTGTTGTTGTAAAGGGAGCTTTCCATTTTATAGAAGCTGAGTGAAGTGGGATAATAATTAAAGCAGTCTTACTGCATTTCTGCATAACTGACAAATATATACAGCTGTAGAAGAGATTCCATCCAGGAATCCATTTTCTGGTAAATCACCATGAGAAAGTCATTGCTTCTTTGATATTTAAATCAGGGTAGCTATTTTTTACACAACTGATAAAAATCCACATTAGGGAAATTCTCTCCTTAAATCATATGCCCCTAGAATGGTGGCTGAAATCTGTATGGTAATTTTTTTCAAGAAAGTAAATTTTCAGGAGTTAAGAGGACAGACTCTGAAACTCTGGCTTCTTAGTCAAATCTGGGTTCCTCCTCTTACTAAAGACAAAACTCATTCAGATTCCCTAATCCTCAGTTGCCTCCTGTATCAAATGAATACATTAATACATATGTATATATACATATATGTGTTTGTATATATATACATGTATATGTGTATATATATATCTGCCTTAAAGGACCACTGGGTGATCTCAGCAAGAGCTACATGTCAGGCACTGAGCACAGTCCTACATCCTCAGTAAATGTTAGCTACAATGATCAAGTTGCTAAGAGTACTTCACAGCTCCTCTAAGCTGTAGAAATAATAGGTGGCATCATGACTTTTTAACTACAAAGAAAACTGAGAGGCAAACACATACATGATTTGCTATAAATCATATTAATGAATAACTAGATGTTCAATCTCTGAACTTTCCTTTAAAATTCAAATATTCTAATTTCTGTTTTAAAAATCTTTTAGATGTGAATATTAAATTGACTTTCAGCCTGCACACAGTACTTGAATAGAAAAAAAATTCTGGGACAATACCTGAACTTTGACCATGAAATTAATTCATTAGTAAACTGTTGCTTGACAACACTATTTCTCACCTGAAACATTCCAACCTCTTCCTACAGAAAGTGACCCTAAAAATTATGGGTAAATATATCAATTTCCAATCAAGAATGTTAAATCAGCTTATAAATGTGATTAACAATGAAGAATCCTCTGAAATGTTAACAGGAGTCACATTTTGATCATTTATACATGAGGGCCGACAAAGCTGGCTTCCTAATTGTTATAGTTAGGAGGTAACTGGTGGAGTAATTGTCTCCTGAGGGTTCTATTCATTTCTGTGTCTGATACCCACTGGAACTCTAGTCTCTAAAACAATGCCACAGCAGGTGAAGAGAGAGAAGTGGATTGGATGCAGAAGGCAGAAGTAAAGGATATAAAATAATTCTGTTTGATTCTAGGATTTCCCTAGAGAAAATCTTTGCCTGATTCTTGAGGGGAAAAGTAATCATTTTGCTACTTTCAAATAAAATAATGAGAAAGCATGAAAATATCCTTTTTGGTTTCTGACAGTTTTGCCTCTGGTTTTGTTTAGAATCTTCTAGATATAAAAGGGGAATAATTTTAACATGTTTATTATAGATTTAAAATTGCATAATTTCAACACGGGAACTTTCCAGACCTAGCACAAGATCCACATTAGGAAAAATACAATTGGTGTCAGAAAGTAAATCAATTTCTTCTCTAAAAACTAGCTTTAACACTAGTTATGAAATATTTTTCACTCTATTTTTAATTAAGCAATTTTCATGATCAATATTTTAGTGAATTTTTACATGAAAATTTTACTTGAGGAAACTAAATTCTAGAATGTTGTCCTTTCCACACCTCCTGTATTCTGTCTCATAGCAAAATGTTCTTTCAGATCCTCTGTCAGTCCACACTTCCAGCGTGCTGTTCGCTCTGCTTGGAACTCTTTCACCTCTCTTGAGGGACTTTCTAACCTCTTCAAAATCAACTTACATCACCGCTTCGGGTCCCTCTCCCCTTCTTTATACAGATCACAGCTATGTCGCCCTCTGCAATTCTAAGGTCCAAAACCCTCACAAAACTCACCTCTCTCAGGACTAGAAAATTTAGGATTCCTGTGATTACATCCTGTAGCTCACTTTCATTTGCTATTTTCCCAGGATGCCCTCCTGTTTATAACACGATATGCCTATCTACCAACTCCTTTACTTGACAGCTCTAGGGAGAGATGCTACAGTTAACTTCTTCTTTAAAGTAAACACTGTTTTCTCCTTCCAACCTGTCTTCTCTATTCCTTCAACCTCTACCTAGATTTAGACTGTCATTGTTACCACCTGGATGGCTTCCCTGCCTCCCTTCTCACCTACCACTCTGACACCAGATTAATGCTTCAAAGTTCAGTGATGTCTTCCCCTTACTCTAAACCTTTCGCAATTACCTAGTTCTTGTACAAGTATGGCATCCAGGCTGTGATTTGGTTCTGGAAGCCCTTGCCTCCTCTCTTATTAAATTAGTACCCATTCCCTAAGTCCCATCCATGCCTCCTTGAATTTACACATGTCCTTAAGACATGTCCTAGCTCATCCTCCACAAGTCAGCCCAAAATCATCTTCCCTATAAAATCCTCTCCAGGACATGGAATGTCATCAGTGCCCTCAGTTCTGTTTTCCTGAAGGACTGTCGCTCACCTCTAGAAGAAAACCCTAGCAAATGGCACAGACCAATCTGTTTATGTTCCCACCTGATTTACAACACACTTTACTTAGGAGATGTTGGTTTTTCCCCTTATCCTTAGTGTCCTGCATCATGGTTTGCCACAACATTAATACATGACAGTTGACTGAAAAATTAACTTGTGAATAAATGCCCCAAACGGAGGAGTTTGGAGACAGCAAGGAGTGTTATGATTGACCAAGGTGAGTCTCTTCCTCAGATTCCATGCAGCTGGAGGATGGAAACAAGGAGGATTTGTTTTTGCTGCATCTTGCACCCATTCCCATTTGGAAGGCATCTAAATGAACTAGACACAGAATCCAACATCTAGAGGTAAGTTCTAGTTGGAATACATTGAACAAGACTAACTAAAATTAGCATAATATGGACAAGTAATTCCTAAACATGAAGCAGCCTGTGTGCAGCAGTGTCTTGACTTTTAAAAGCATTGAGTACTGATGTTTGATTAGTGCTAAAAGCATGAACAACAAAATCTATGTTTCTTAAAAATGTATTCACTGACGATGGCTATGAATGACAACTAAGTCCATTCATGTTGAGTCATCGAAAGCAGTCTGTGGTGCTCTCAGGTAAAACGTCAGTCAATGAACGAGAGAGAGAGAGAGAGAGAGAGAGAGAGAGAGAGAGAGAGAGAGAGAGAGAGAGAGAGAGAGAGAGAGAGAGATTGTAGACAGAGACAGGAAGCATTTATTTTAAACTTAGATTCTAAAGGAAACTTCTGAACATTTTGCCACCTCTACCACACAAGTCACTGATATCAGGAAGAACAGTGTGGACATTGTGTCTAAAGGATATTGGAAGAGTGGCAACTGGTTGCCAAGAACAAGCAGGACAGAGCTGGCAGATAAACTGGGGTGATGCTGGTGAGGAGTAGTGAATGCTACTTTACTGGTTTACAGCTTTCCAGAATCACCCATTTTTCCCTTTTCTGGAATTTTCTGACTTTTTAAGAGCCTCACCAGTGAGAATACTGGATGTGAAGTACAAACAATCCATGAAGCACCCAGCACCAGGACAGCACAGTGATTTCACAGTCCTCGCAGCAGCCTTCCAACAAAAGGCACATTTCAATGGAGCATCTGAGTCTGAATTGGCTAACAAAAGAACTACCCATCTGTACATTTAGCAAAATGAGGCCTGCTGCAGAACACTGATGTGGACTGATGACTTGTCATGGGATTTCACAACAAATGGAGCTGATGCCTGGTGTCATCAACTATGACTGGGATTTCCAGAGCCGAGGTTATTCCACCATGTTCTAAAGCCAGGCAGACAGATGGGTGATGCCAGCCTTTGAATTCATTCACAAGCCAGGGCCTGCTCTCCAGAAGCACAACATGGGATGATGATCCTATCTTATTGGCCTCTCACTCTACTTCCAAGTCAAGTGTTATAGTTTTCTGATATGACAGCTTCACCCATTTAAGTCTATTACAGGAATTACAATATTGCTATTATTCATATATAAATCACAGTGATGTTTAAGGCAGCAATACTAATACCTAACATCTCTCAAACTCTCACTTTATGCCAGAAATGGTGCTAAGTGTATTTCCATGCTCAATCTTTATTAATTTTCAGAACAAAACTAGGCAATGGCTATAATTTTATTATTATACCCATTTAACAATGAAAAACTAAGGGTTAAGCAGTCACATCAGTATTACCTAAAGCCACGGAGAGGAGGGATTCGAACTCCAGAGCTCATACATTTAATCCCTATATCATTGGTTAAAGGAGACAGACTCTGGGATTTAAAGATTTATAGAACATCCCAATCCTGTGTGCACAGATGAGGCTCTAGGAACACAGCCTTGCCCACAGGTACCTTGACTTACTGATAAACCATGCATGCCATGGCAGAAAGCAAAAGGGCAGGAGTAAGTTGGGTTTAGAGCTCAAAATGTTCTTTCGCCACATGCCTTAATCAAACTGAAATTATCTCTGACTTACTGCATTCCGGTTACACATTAAAAGTACAGTTGCCCCCTAAGGGAAATATCATCTATGTGTTTGTGATTCATTTACACTTAACTCATCCAGTCTTGGTCCGAATGTGCTGTCATCCAAAATGACTTATAAAAACCTTCCAAAAGCCTTTTAACTTGGTCTTTCTTCAGGTTATGCCAAGAGTAAATGGAACTAGATCATCTTAAAGTTTTCAACTTAGAAATCAAAATGTCTAAGGAGGTCAGAAATATGACTGAAAAGATAATCTCCACTCTAGAAGGGACAGGCACTGCCAAAGCTGCGAGTGTAATGTTTTCAGAACTTTAACCAACAAATGAGACTTTATGATAATTCAAAATCAGAAAGGATGTGTTTGACAACTTCTATCTATAGCTCAGGTTAGAGTTTGGTGTTTTTTTTTCTCTCTAAGCCAATATCCTGACTACTTCACAGCATTTAGGAGTGATGATCCATTGATGTTTATTTTCATGAAGCTTTATTTTCAAATCCACAGTATTTTTAATATAGTCTTTATATAGTGAGAGAAACCAGAGAGAGGAGTGTGACACATACAGAAGGAGAAAACTAGAAAATGAATCCCATGTTTTCTTATGACAACTGACTTCAAAAAACCCCAGTCACCAGCAAAACATAATGTAGTGCTTGTTGCTTTATTCAAGAGCCTCCAGGTTGTCTGAGCCTTTTTACTTAGGACATCAGCCCATCCAAGTTAACAGAAAAAAATAAAGTAGCCTTGAGAAATTCATCCTGACCCCAGAAAACTAAAGCAACTTAAAACCTGTGGGTTTCCTCGTTGCAGAAATTATGTTGAGTTTCTCTCTGTGGTTACTGGAGTTAAAAAGTCCCAACATGTCCTTCTGTGTGGAAAATATAATTCTTTGTGTTTCCATCAGAGATGAAGGTGACCCAAGAGAATTGAATGTTTTCACTTGGTGGTGATTATGGCGGGTGGGGACACTCTCAGGGGTCATGACAGTCTTCTAACCTTATAATGTGCCATTCAAACCATGCCGACCATGGAGAAGGAATAGAGTATCATCAGGGGTGCTAAGGCATTGTTGATGTGCATATCTATTTGACATTTTTCCCCAGAAATTTAAAAAGTCATGAAGTTAGAGTTCATTAAAGTCTTTAAATGAAATAAAAAAGTCAAGCACAAAAAACATCAGCCATGCTTCTGTACTGAAAGGAAAGCCAAACCACTTCTGATTTACTGGCACCTCTGAGAAAGAACTCACACAACATATTCACTTTTCCTTTAAACTGACTGGTATTTGATGTTGAAAATGGCCCAGAGCTGCTGTGCTGGCATCCAGTCCTCTCTATCTGGCCTTATTCCTCTTTCGAATCAGTACATATTGAAAATAAACTCATGCTAAGTCCAAAGAATCAGTGGCCCCCTGAACAGAAAAATAAAAATAGTGAGGAAAAGTAAAGATCAATGCTTTACTCTATACTACAAAGAAGATTCCCTGGATTCCTTTTCCTTCAGATTCCTGAGGCTTTAAAAATACAATTTCTCTTTCAAGGAAGTGCTTAAGAATGTTAGGGAAAATGCCTAATGTTCTAAATGATAAGTCCAACACCACGTGGCAAACCTGTTGGGGATATTTCTACATGAGATGATCACTAAGACAGAATCCATAGCCTGTAGCCAGATGAACATGTGACTTGGGCCACATTATTTTATCTGTCTTACCTTTGGTTGTCTATTACTATATAACAAATTATCACAATCTTAGTAGCTTAGAACTAGAGCCCTTATTATCTCATGGTTTCTGAGGGTCAAGAACCCAGTTCAGCTTAACAGGGTCACTGCTCAGTGTCTCTCACATGATTACAAACAAGGGACCAGCCAGGACTGAGGTCTCATTTGAAGTTTCAATTGGGAAATTGTTCACCTCCAATCTCATGTATGTGGTTGTTGGTAGAATTTTGGTTTTTAAAGGGCCATTAGACTAAGGTACCAATTCCTAAGTAGCTGTTGGCAACTTAAAACCCAGGGATCTTATTGAGACTCTCTTAGTAGATGGCAATGTTTTAAATATCTCTAAAACATCCTTGTGTGGAGAAAAATAATTGTATTTCTTGACACATGGACCTCCTCAACAGGTCAACTTGCTTCATGAAAGCCAGCAAAGGAAAGAATGTGTTAGCAAGACAGAAGTCACAATCTCATGGAGTCTATTCACAGAAGTAACATTCCATCACATCTACCATATTTCGATGATTAGAAGTATTTCATGAGGTCACACCACACTCAAGGGAGGGATTATATGGGCAAAATATTAGAAGACAGGAATCATTCAGGACTATCTTAGAATCTGTCCACTGTATCTCCGTACTTTAATTTTCCCATAAAATGAGAAGGATAACACTTTCTACTATAGCAAAATATTGAAAGAATTAAATGTGTTTATTTATATAAAGAGCTTTGAAGATTGGCATGTAGCAAGTGCTCAATAAATGTTTGATATGGCTATTATTTAAAAAAAATAGTTTATTATCATGTGCTTAAATCATGCTGTGTTAGCTTCCTGTTGGTTTTCTGCACACATCAAAATAAATAGGGTAGGGAAGTTACCAAGGCAAGGCAGTTCAAGTTGACTAGTATAATACCACTCAATATCAACCAAACTAGAATCCAGTTGCCCATACTCTACCCCATTATCAATATAAAAACCCTGGAATGTCAATCGAAATGTAAAAGTAAAACAAAGAGGCATCCTGGTTAAGCTAGAAGCCAACACTAATGTCTCATGACTTAAATTTGATCTTATATTCTCTCAAAAATCTTCCTGTTTATTGAGTCAAGCTTTCAGGGAACACCATCAACTTTCTATTTCTCAACATTATTTTTATCATAAGCTTTATGAAAAATAAGCTTAGAATTACAGGACCTACAGGCACTATTTTTAACTATAGGGCATTTATATTTAGAAATCTGGTTGACAACTCCCCTCTGTGTGAGAGTGTTAAGTTTGGTGCTAATGGGACTCATTTTAAGAAAATCCACGATACAAAAATCTAAATTTAAATCCAAGGAACCAAGAGTGTTTGCATGCAAAACACATACTATTTCTTTAAGCAAAATAATTCACTTTCAGCTTCTCTCATATAGTGTCCTCCTCTTCTAGTTATATATGAATTTTTTTTTTTTTTTTTTTTTTAAAGAAAAGTTGCAGGCAAGGTGACTAAGTGGGAAGAGAGGAAGAAAGAAGCATTTGTTTACTTTTACTTAGTTGTTCACATTGGTTATTCCCCTGGCCCTGGGTCTTGAACCTGGGATCTTGGGATGTATGTGAGATTATTCCCAAGTATACTAGATCACTAGGCCACCAGGGCACACCCTAGTCATTTATGATTTTAGAGATTAGGTCAGTGATTTGAGGAAAAGAAACCAAAATTTAAAGAGTGAAGACCTCACTCAAATGATGATTAGAATACAAATGAAGACTCTCTGAAGTCAAAACACAATTCAAGGGAGTCTTCCTTTCTACACAGATGGATATGGTAAGTTTGTCCTTCTGCACTTCCCTCCATAGACTATGAAACCCTGGAGCAAAACAAACCATGTTCCCAGATGCTGGAAATGCTAAGTCCAAGGCAGGTACTTCTCATATGTTTGTTGAATAACTAAATGATTGAATGCATAGCCGATTGGCTGTCAGACTGACTTATTGATTGAGAGAGCGATGATGTCTGAAAAGTTCAAGGTGCTAGTTTTAAATGTTACCGTATTTCAAAATATACATTTATAAGCTAATCAATAGACAGCTGGTATGGGAATAATGGGTTATCTTTCTAGATGCAGAGAAAGGAACCTCAAGATCAACCTCACACATTATACACATGTTAAGTCAAAATATAGTGGAGACCCAACAGTAAAATGTTAAACTATAAAACAGTTAGAAAAACAAGAGAAAATCTTCATCACCTGGGGTAGTTGAAGAATTCTTAGACATGACAACTAAAGTATGATCCATCAAAGGAAAAAATGGATAAATTGAACTACATCTAGATTAAAAACTTTTTCTCAGGGAAAGTCCTTGTTAAGAGAATGAAAAGACAAGAGATAAACTGAAAAAGCACTATTTGCAAATCACATATCTGATAAGAGACTTGTATTCAGAAGAATATGTAAAGAACTCCCAAGATAAAACAATATATTCAGCTAGCCAATTAAAAATTGGGCCAAGAACTTGAGCAGAGACTTCACCAAAGATATAAGCACATAAATAATGCTCAGCCTTGTAGTCACTAGGGAAATGCAAATTAAAACCATGATACTGCAACACTGAGCACCTACTAGATTGGCTAAAATATAAAGCACCAGTAATAGCAAGCACTAGTGAAGCTGCAGAGCATCTGGAACACTCATGTGCTGTCTGTGGAAATGCAAAATGGTACAGCCACTCTGGGAAACTGGCAGCTTTTTGTGAAGTTAAATATACACTTACCATATGACTCCAGCAATCCCACTCTTGAGCATTTAACTTAGAGAAGGGAAAATTCATGTCCACATAAAATCTTGTACACGAATCTTTATAGCAGCTCTATTTACAATTGCCAAAAATAACTCAAAATGTACTTCAACAGAGAAAGGGTTAAACAAACTAGTATATCCAAACAAGGGAATGCTCCTCCGCAGTAAAAAACTATGGATACAGGCAGCAGCTTGGATGAATCTCAGAAGCATGACGCAGTGTTAAAACATTCGGTATCAAAAGTTTGTGTATGTTCTGAGCTCACTCGTAAGATGTTCATGAGAAGAAAAAGCTGTCAGAAGAACAGTTCAGCAGTTGCTAGAGGGCAGGGTAGGGCAAATTTGTGACTATACCTGAGGGAGGTTTCTGAGACAGGCACTGTTCTATAATTAATTGCAGCAGCAGTAACACACATTTATTCATGTATCAAAATGCATAGGCTTGTACACCAGACAGGGAAAAGATTCACTTTATTGTTTGATCATTTTTAAATAAAAATTTAAATAATAAAGAAGAGTTTATCTGTTTTTACACAGAAAAAGTGCATGACCTGAGCTACCACATGACAGCTGCCTATATCAATGAGAAGTTTGATTTTAAAAAGCATGCAGCTAGTGGTCTCTGACTTAACCTCTCCCAGGCCCACTTTAAAACACATCTGAAAACAGAAAAATTCTAAAAGTCAACAGACCACTGAGGATAAGGACTAATAGCCTCAAAGTCAAAAGCAGAAAGAATTTGCCACATGATCAAGGGAACTGGGTTGGGCAATAAAATTGGGGACTCTTCTGTGCTAAGGACATCTCAAAAAAGGTGTGAAGCAATTTCTTGCCAGCCCTGCTGTCTCTGGGTCAGGTCGTTACAAACAGGAAAAGTGAGCAGCTCTTTCTTTGTGCCATTGGTAAACTACTCCGCAGCCAGAACGCGGCTGCGTTCTCCAGGACAGCGAGGCACCGCAGCTCCTAAGAATTAACAGCTTAGCACTTGTGTCGCCAGCACATAGACTAAAATTGGAACAATACAGAGATCAGCATAGCCCCTATGGAAGGATGACATGAAAATTCATGAAGTGCTCCACATTAAAAAAAATAAAAATAAATAACTAATTAGCAATGAGGTTTGGTGCATGTTATCAGAACTGGTTCCATGTTATCAACACCGAGGAAAGAGCCGGAAGAATCTAGAAGTTCAAACTGGGGGTTGCAGTGCTTCCTGTATTTTGTGGTCAAAGTGTCAGAGAATGAAGCAAAGAGATGAGGAGAGAAATCCATTTTATGTTGGAGAGCTGAGTTAGATAGCTGGTTAGTGTCTGGAAACTATGCTCTGAGTGGATCTCAGACTCATGACAGGGGAACTGAGTGTGGGATATGACCAGCACCCCCAGAGGGACAGCGAGCAGGGTTAAAGCTCTCTGGTTTCTCTCTTTGGCTCCACCCTTTACTATCCATGTGATGACGTGCAGAGTCACTTATCTTTTCTATGCCTCTAATTTCTTAAATGTACAAAGAGAAGAATAGTGTTCTCTCATGATGACGATTAATATCTAAAAGCTTAAAGCAGTAAATGTTCCTTCGCTTCATACTTTCTCCCCATAGCATCAATACCCCTCCACTATTCATCTCGAAATTACAAGAGATTAGCTTAGAGGAGAGTATTATAATAATTCCGAACACTTACATGGTACAGTCCCACACCAAGTCATCTCAAACTCAAATGACTGAAAATCAATGATAAAAAGAAAAATCTTAGGAGCAGCCAAAAAATTTTAAAAAAAGGAAGAGAAAGTCACACGGAGGAACAGAAGTAAGAACAACAGCATATTTCTTGTCAGAAACTATGTAGGCCGAAATAGAATAGAACATCTTTAAAGTGATGGGAAAAAAAAAGAAAAAAAGCAAACCCTATCACCCTTGAATCCTATAACCAGCAAAGATATGTTTCAAACATTAAGATGAAATATAGATTTTTTTTCAGACCAGCAAACCTGGTAGAATATACTGCCAACAGAGTGTAAGACCTAAAGAAATTTCTTTAACAAGAAGTGTTCTTTAGACAGAAAGAAAATGATACCAAATGGTAACTTGGTTCTACAAAGGATTGAAGAATATTAAAATAGAAAATGTGCGGATAAATGTAAAAGACATTTTATCTTTAAAAGATAATTGATGGTCTAAAGTAAAAATAACAATGTATTCTGGGGTTTAAAATATATAGAACATTGACACATCCTGGTGGAGCAGAGGTTAGGTCAATCGCCTTTGAAGGAACAAGTCATATACCTTTGGGTTTGAGGGCTTGGGGG
>RJWH01009410.1:0-22903 GCA_004363575.1 Solenodon paradoxus | reverse complement strand
TCTTCCTCCTCTGTTTCTTTTGCTTATTTTAATCCATTCAATTGTCTATTTCACTCATTTGTTTACTGAGTATACAGGAGTAATTTTCCTTCTCTTCTTCGGAGTTTGATTGTTGGGACTAGGTATCCTTACTTATCTTATTTCACTGTATTGAAGGACAAAACACTGGATGTAAACCAAAAGACTCAAGACAGGCAGAGCTTGAATCAAACAGCACAGACTCAGAGCCTGCAACACCTTATCACTTAAATCCAACCAAATGAAATTCGTTGTGATTAGGTCCACTCAGTAAATAGTATGACTCCTAAAGTAATTTAAATTAGAAATTCAGCATTGCTGTTCTTATTTGGAGTCACTGTTTATTATTTCCTTATTGTAAAGTGTTAAAACAGTGACCTAGATCAAGTATTCATGCTCATACTCTTAACTAAGACCTTCTTGCAAATCCATAGCTTTTATTAATTTTATTTTGTTTACATTTGCTATGTTTGTTTTAGGATATTGAATTCACACCACGGTCAGTATTTCACACCACACCCACTGCTAAAATTCCAGTGCCCTTCACCCCTGTGTTGTTCCATCTTTTCTTCTCTCTCTGTCCTACACTCTTGATAGACGCAGTGTTTCATTGTGTTTTTTGTTAAGGTCTGCCTGTTCATTTGTGTTGCTTCATTATATTCCACATAGGAGTGAAACCATGCTGTGCTTCTCTTTTCTTTTCTGATTTATTTCAATTAACATGATTCCCTCCAGGTCCCTTCAGCTTTTTGCAAAGGGTAAAGCTGAATTGTATTCCATTGAGTATATAATCAAAAGCTTCTTTGTCCAGTGATAGGTAGTGGATGTTTAGATTATTTCCATGTCTTGCCTATGGTGAGCCGTGTTATGAACAGGGAGGTACAAATTTTATTTTCTTATTAGAATTTTTGTATTCTGTGAGTATATGTAGAGGACTGGGACTGCTGGTTTGAACAGTAGCTCCAATTAACAATATTTTGATACTAAAAGAGAAGAAGTAGAGAAACTGAGAGAATGAGCTTATGATTGGACAGAACAATACAAGTGTAACTGTTGAGAATGAAGCGATAAAATCCATTTGCATGAAACTAATGGCCTAATAGTAATTCTAGTAAAAGCAGAACATATCTGTGGAGCTCTGCAAAGAAAAGGAATAGGAAGTATTTGGGAACAGAGTATTTGCTGTGGAGTATAAGTTATAAAGTGTGGGGCTTTAATTAAAAAAAGTGTTTTTTTGTTCACACTGGTTTATTCCCCTCAGCTGGACTCGATTCCAGCGGTGTGTGGTCTGTGCTCCTTCAGAGGAGAATGACCTAACTTCTACTCTAACAGGGCACACTGGGGTTTTAATTTTTAAGAAGAGGTGTTTACGATCTGCAGTTATTTAAAAGATCCAGACTGTGTTGGGTATGACCCTGCAAAACATTTCATCAGTCGTTCATTTCAATCTCTTCTCTCATGTGGAGTTTTCACATTATTGTGTCCCCATGGGAATTTTAAGCATAGGATGTCCTTCAGTTTTCTAAGTAGTAATTTTATCTTTTATCCTCATCCTATTTCATTTACTTTTCGTTATTGCTACCTTCTCTAATATTGAGATCAGATCTTATTTTATTAAGAAAAATTTGACGAGTAATAATGTGTCATTTTAAGGAGTCCTTATATTGACTTGATATATTTATATATTGACTGGTGATCACCACTATGACACGAAATAACACTTATATCATGACACATGATTTTTTCTTCTTTTTGTCCAGAGCAACTACGATTAGTCTCTTTAGCAGATATTTAGTAGAAATATCTACTACAGTATGGTTGACGATTATCACTATATCCGGTGAATTTTATTACTAGTACTTTTTGTTCTTCAAGTTGTTTGTTCCTTTAAACAACATCTCCCCAGTTCTCCCACTCTCGGCACCTGCTAACCTCCATTCAAATGTTTTCATATTGCATGCATAGTGGTATCATCCAGTACTTGTTTTTCTGTCTCTCACTTCTATCACTTAGCATAATGCTTCCATTTTGACCATTGTTGCAAATGTCAGCATATCCCTATTACTCCAGGGTGAATAATACCGCTGTGTATGTGGATGTGCTTCATATTCTTTGTCCATTTAATCATTGATGGACACTTAGGTTGTTTCTATAGTGTGGTTATTATGACTAATTCTGAAATAAGCATGCGGCGAAGCTATCTTTAAGGTATACTGTTTTCATTTCCTTTGCATGTATAATGAGAAATGGGATTTCTGAATCCTATGGTCATTCAATTTTTATTTTTGAGGAAAGTCAATACTGTTTTCCTTAGTGGTTGTGCTACTTCACATTTCCACCAACAGTGCACAAGGATTCTCATTTTGTCACACCTGTCAATATATCCCTTGTCTTCTTGATGTCAAACTTTCTTAAAGTTATGAGGTGATAACTCACTGTTGTTAGGATTTATGTTTTCCTGATGGTGAGTGATGTTGAGCACATTTCCCTGTTCCTATTTGCCACTTGGGTGTCTTCTTTGGAACAATGTCTACCTAGGATTTCCTTGACATTAATCTTGGATTTATCTTGAATTGTCTTATTAATGTGATACCCTAAGCGTAAGCACCAAAAACAACAATCCACCTGGCAAGTGATATCAAACTAAAATGTTCTTGTCCAGGTGAAAACAATTAAGATAAGTGAAAGGCATAATTTCAGAAAAGTTACCATTATGTTCTCCCAACTTGCAGAACACATGTTTTGAGTCCAATTGATGATCCCATCTACCTTCTCATGTTTATATACATAGAAATTATAATTTTATTTCTACAAGTAGAAGTTATACAATATATATGGGTTGAAATGCTAACATCTGATTCTATGTCATTCAAAACCTTTGAGAAGCATATTCCTATTTACCTGACACTATTTTATTGGTGTACTTTTGGTTTACAATACTGTATAAATGTCAGGAAAACAACTTCACACCTTGATAGATATATGTCACATTGCCCCCACTTCTAAGTTCTAGTACCGTTCAAATAACAAATTTACCACCATGCTTATCATCCCAATTATTTCCCTTCCCCTATGGGAAACAACCTCTTTGTTCTCAGTCAAAGTTTTGTTTGTTTGCTTTGTTTCTTTATCTTCTAGGCATGAGTAAAAAAATCCATATTTTTATTTCTTTCTGACATATTTTATTTGCTATCACCCTCCAGGTCCATGCATGTTGTTGCAAATGGCAAGATTTCATGTTTTATAGATGCATAGTATCCAACTGGGGAGATAAGCATATGTTTAAATTTTCCATTTCCAGGTCTTTGCCAATTTGTTAATATTAAACCCATATGGGTAGGAGCCATTTATTGTTTTTTATCTTCCCTTTCAGAATTTAGTGTTACAATTTTACTTCAATTTCATTTAGCACACCTATTTTGATGACACTCTATTTAGCTAGGTTTTCTTTTCCTTGCCATTCTTTTTATTTTATGAATACTCATTTGAATATTTTTTTTAAGGAAAGTTGCAGGCAGGAATGTAGGAGACTAGACCGGTGGGCCAACAGGAAGGAGGAAGTAGCATCTTCATTTATTTTTACTTAGTTTTTCACACTGGTTGTTTCCCAACCCCATCAGGGACTTGACCCGGGGGTATGTGGTCAGCTCTTCTTCAGAGGATATTACCCCAACTGCAATCTTTTTCTCTAGAAGGACACACAGTTGTAAGGTCACCTGAGTGAGCAATACAGGTATATTCCTGCATTGTTGTGTCTGAGAGCATAAGGAAGAAGACTGAGGACAATGAAAATAATGCATGAATGACAGAACGTACTCAAAGATGAATAATTGAAAAGTGAGAAACATAGGCACGAAAGAGGCAGGATTGTCAACTCTAGAGTCTATCTAAGAAGCTTGTTATAAGATATGGAATGGAGTAGGCCCACACTAAGTCCACTTAGGTATGAAAAATGGGTTCGAACCTAAGTCCAAATATAACAGCAACATTCATTCCACCAGGACCCTGTAATAACAGTGTTGTCTGGAATTCTGTTTGTGGGTGTGGTGGGAAACACAGACTGAGATGCATTTTCAGTCTTCTAAATGGAATTTAGCATGTGAATGAAAGAAATAATAAATATTACTATAAAATAGGAACAGTGTATTCAAGTGAACGTGGAAATTGTATAGGCATAGGTGTCATAACAATTACCTTAGGGACACAAGAGGGACACTCTGATGACTTTAGTGGAGCAGAATCGGCTCATTTGTGTTTGAGTCCATGCAACTCTGTTGCTTCAACCCCACACGGATGCCTGTTCTCTCTGCATCTGGCTCCTCTGTTGAATTCTTCATTCACAGAGATTTTCCCTCATGTACTGGACTGGCCTTCTGACTATTTCTACATGGGATTTCCATATTCAAGATAATAGGAAACTCCATACCATTTTCCATAGAGGTTTCACCAATGTGCACTCCCATAACAGTATAAATGTGTTCTCTTTTCTCCACATCCTCACCAAAATTTGTTGTTTCCAGACTTGTGAGCAATATCCAGATTCAGTTTTAATCTTACAAGCCATTGTCTCCAAGTCTAATGGGTTCTGATCTCAGAATGTGGAAAACATTTTTTCCAGCAATTCTAACACACCTGCTTGTTCATTTGTCTGCATCTGTTCTTTCTCTCATCTTTGGCAATTTCTGTGAGAACACATCCTCTCATGATTTCATTCAAAGTATATTGATTCAGATACTATTTCAACTAACCCAAGTCTGGTGAAAGAACTGGGGAGTGTGTAGAACATTGAAATATCAGTCTAGTGGGGAAAATTAGAAGTAACTTTAAATGTAAAATTATCAGTTCTTCCTCTTAACTAAGAATATGAGGAACTTTCTTTTTCTGTGGTGGTGATAACAGAAGAAATCGTTCATGAAATATGAAGGAAGAGAGAAAAGTTTTCGACTGGAGAGAGTGACATCCCAGATACACCAATGTGTGAGACTCCATACTGAGGGTAGCAGATATATACAGTCTATAAACCCTGAAGTTGCGACTTCTGGTCAATGAAAATCGTGTGAGGCAGGAGCAATGTGGATTAATACAGGACAATGGGTAAATGGGACTAGTGAGTGGGTTATGAAGAATAGAGCCTCATGTTAGAAGGTATGGAATTTTGACTTCATTCTCCACTGAAGAAAGAGGTGGATGGTTATTTTATTAATCAACTTAGGAGTTCACCTGTAAATTGTCTGGGTATGATCATTGGCTAGAGGTTGTTGGCCTGTGACAGATTGGAAAGATGACCATGAACAAAATAAATTTGTGCAATGGGGGATTGAGAGTTGGGCATCAGTAGAGATATTTGAAAGCAGAACATAAAAATCAGTCTCATCACCAGTGATAAAAATGCATTTATTAAGAGGAAGGACCTGACCGATGCCCATATCTTTACTTTGTTGGTAAAATCTCTACCAGACCAGAAGGATGGATAACAACTCCCTATGTTTTGAGTGAGGATATGAACATTTACAATGGTTTGGCTGACTTTCCTATTTGAAACCACTGTTTCATGGTAGAGCTGAGATTCAGAATTCTTTTTTCTGATTTCAAAAGTTTTGTATTAAATATCCATGCAAGTGTTACCATTTCATCTTTTAAATGCCCCCAATTTTGTAGTATGTTGTATATTTCATTTCGTGAATTGTATTTTCCCCTTATTTTTTCTAATAAGATATTCAGTGAATAAGTTGTTTTGACTCCCTACATATGTGACTCTCCTTTTAATAAATTGCTTTTATCTGCTTTGCTAGCTATCCTGGGTATCAGGGGAGTATAGCCTGGTTTGGTGATGTGAAGCCAGACCAAAGGAAGTTAGTTTCTCATCATAGCACTTCAGGGTTCACCGGAGCTTATTATGTGCAGCACCTCATGTCATTTCTCTTTCATTTATTAACCAGATTTGTATACTTATGTAAATACAAGGCACAAAATAGTAACATCCGAATGGATTTCCTTTGAATACGCCCATGGTAAATGCCAACTGGTGTATCAGTACTATTTCTACATGCGTTAGGGAATCATTATCTGATGTTAGCTCTTGTCTTTAACCCATTCCTTTCCTAATCAGCAGGGTTTAGGAGAGGAGAAAGGAGAGGATGGTACTAACAATGTCTCTCCAGACCACAGTGGGTGGGAGTGCCTGTGTGTGTGTATGTGTGTGTGTGTGTGTTATGTAGGTGAAGTTCTTAAAGCAGGAGTAACTGAGCTCATATACCTCACAATGTGACATTTATAATGTACATTTTAGATGGGGATTCATTGTTATTTTTGAATGCCTTGAATCCAAATGAATGAAGTGTAAGGAATAACTTGACCAAGGGACTTCTGGGCTTTGAAGTTTCAGAACATGTAGATACAGAGAAAATTAAAAAAGTATTTAGGTTTGATCATCCAGGTGGGTTTCATAAACTCCTAGAGCATTGAACAACTTCCTTCTGAGTGTTGTATCTCATGATCGATGTGTCATTATCTACCATCCACTATACCTCATGGTCATCAAGAATGCCCATATTGTTGACTGTGGGTTGTGGAATCCTACATCAGGACTTACCTGAATTCCTTGTTTCACATCTTAATGATTATATGGCTTTGTACAGATATTCTTGCATGCCAGAGATAAATCTCATTTGGTAATGATGTGTAATTGTTTTAATGCGCAGTTGAATATAGCATTCTGTCAAGGTATTTTGCATCTATGCTCATCAATGACTCTGACCGGTAGTCTTATTTCTTATTTTATCTTTTACTGCCATAGTATCAGTGGCACTGGTATCAGAAAATGCATTTGGAAGTGTTTCTTCCTCTATATTTTGGAAGTTTAAGAAAAATTCTAATTTGAATGCTTTTTAGAATTCACATGTAAGCCATCTGATCCTGGGATTTTTCTTACTTGGAGTTTTTATAACTGATTCAATCTCCTTGTTTATTGCTTTTCTGTTTAGGATTTCTATTTTAAGACTTTCCTATTTTCTCCTGAGTTAGTCTTGATGGTTGCATGTTTCTAAGAATTTACTCATTATACTAGGTTACCGAATTCGTTTTCATATAATTGTTCATAATAATTCTTTCACATCCTTTTTGTTTGTGATCAGTACATATTAATTGTCGACTTCTAATTTCTTGTTCTAATTCTTTTCTTATCCCCCTTCAGAATAGCTTTATACCCCTTTATCTTTAAAATAATAAAAATCTTACATTTATTGATTTTTCTTTTGTGTTTCTTTTCTTTATTTAATTTATATCCACTTGAATCTTTTTATTTTATCCTTCTATTAAGTTGGAGCTTAGTCCTTTTAGTTTAGTTTATGTGTAAAATTTGTTGGCCTGCTCTGGTGTTTCAGATGTTAAGTGTGCCACTCCAGCGTAGTCCAAATGAATCCCAAGAGTGCAAGTTCATAGTCAGGAGCCAGGAGGAACAAAAAAAAAAAACAACTATATAAATTAATCATTAAATGCTCCTTTCTCCTCTCCCTTCCTATCTGACTGCCCACTTGTCTTAATTCTTTCCTGCTTTCTTCCCCTTTAAAAACGAAGATAAAGAAAATTAGCTTGTTAATTTGAGATTTCCTATGCACGATTCAAAATAATCAAGACATAGTTTCTTTGTTAATGTGTTCGTTGCTATAAACCTGTCTGTTGGTACTATTTTTTCTGAATCCCCTAAATTTAGGCATGCTGTGTTTTCATTTGTTGGTTGAAATATTTTTAAAGTCCTTCTTAATTTTCTCTTATTACATGTTCTCTTTTAGAGTATGTTTGTAGTTTCCCCATATTAGAGTAGTTTACAAGTTTAGGCGATTTCTAGTTTCATTCCATTGTGAGGAGAAAATGATATTTGGCATGATTTCAACATTCCTACTTATTGTTAAGACTTATTTTGTGACCTAGTATGTGACCTATCCTGGAGGTTGTTTGTTGGATTTGAGAAGAATGTATACTTTGCTGCTGTTGAATAGAAATTGCTCATTTGCTTATTCTTAGAGCTGTTCTTCCTTAATATTCCAAATTACTTGAAATTTATTTTTATTAGGAAAAAAGAATATTAAAATATATTTTAGTATGTCTATTCCATAGCTCCTCTAGTTCTTTTACTTTCCTTAAAATATTTTCATGTTTATTGCACTTAATCATTAACCTGAATAATGAAATCTCTTCATTATTTGACTTACATTAAGTAATTCTGCATTTAATAACTCTTTTAAGGAGCAGTTGTGTTAAAAACAGGATGCATGCTAATGAATACATAATATAAAGCAAGCTATGCTTAGTTTTCAAATTGTTTTGACACCAAGTTCAACTTAATGTGACTTTTTATATAGAAAAGAATTTTAGTCCTTTAGTCCATTATAAGCATTTACATGTTTAGTCATGGACAGTGTAACAAACCTACTGGTGTAACCGATCACCCAAATATATATGGTCTCAATTAGTGGTCAATGTCTAACTCCTAAAACATGCAACTTTAATCCAGGATTCATTAAATTTACTAAAAACTAGAAGCTATTGATTTGCTCTTCTCCACTTAACTGGACAATCTATTCTGTGGTGAAACTTTCAGGTAAAAACATGTCTTTATAACATTGTGGTACCAAAGTATTTTAATACTCATTTCATAGAGAATAAAAATGTGAAAACAATTCAAGAAATACATTAACAAGCAAAAATAGATGGGAAAAGAGGAACACATAGTTTTGATTTTACTGAAGAAAATATTAGGAGATTGGTCTACAAAGAAAACTGCTTATGGTAAATCGGGTTATAGACTTTAGAGTAGGAATTTATGCTACAAGTCTAGCTCTATTATTTTATGAATTAAAAAGACATCTTAAAGTAATTTTACTTCAGGCTGAGATACATGCCTCACTTGGTTCTATTCTTTACTCACTGTGGCCTTTATTTTAAAAAGCCTGAAAATTATTAGTATAATTTGTGGAAGAATATTTAGTATCTGAACTAAACATTTTCAGCCCTGAGTTTGGGTTTCAAGCATTTAGTCAATATGATTAAATAATGCAACAGTAAATTGTGATTTGTCTTCAGAATTGATGTACCATCAATCGGAAGGACACCAAAATGTTTTTAAGAAAAACACAGTTAATGTATATTTATAGTGATATCAAATACCACAGATATTGGATCAAAGATTTACATTCTTTATGCTAGAGGATAAAATTACATATATGATTTATTGGAAGTTTTTAGATTAAAAATTTATATTATTATGCCACAGTGTTCTATTATTTTTCAATAATGGAACTGTCCAATATTTGATTTTCCTTATGCTTTATGAAAAATTTATTTAAAATTTATCTTAAAGCATCACCATCAGGATATATCTCAAAACCATCATGAATATAGTAAAGTCACATTCTTGAGATTTCCTATAACTCAGGCCTTAACTCGTACTGGTACCAGTTCTGTGGATGAAAAAGTATCTTTACCCGTATGTTTAATGAAAAAAATAGAAAACGTATCAGCATAAACCATTAATTTTATAAAATGAAATAAGATCATACCATTAATTTAAGAACCGTGAATAACCAGGAAAGAAGGAAAATCAATGGAAAGAATAAAAATATTAATATTAAAAAATTAAAAATTCTGTTCTAAGATGGTGGCCCAAGATATTCCTGAATCACTTGCTACCACGGACACAGTAAACACAGTCTCCCACAGAAATATTCCCTCTATGAGAGTAGTGGAATAACTTGTATATATCAGGCAATTGAGGAAAAATCCACATCAAAACAGAAAAACAGAGACAAGGTTACTACACATCCCAAACCTAAACCAGTAACTTGGAATCAAGAGGGACTTAACAATTTTCATCTTCTAAGGGCTAGTGAGTCCTGACCCCATTATCTAGCCCTGCCCTCAACTTTTAAGATTTGCATTTGCAAAGTCGGCCAAAGAAGCTATCTCTGAAATCAAAAAGAGGCATTATGATACCCACAAGATGATAGCAAACAATGACACAATCCTGTGGGATATTCCCCAGCATTTGATGCAGAGGGAGCATACAGAACATTCACTTCCCAGTGTTTTCCTATGAGTCTTATTTGCATATCTTATAAGCTACTTCCTGAGAATTGAGCTTCTAATTTCACATATATCCAGGGGTTGACTGAGATACTTTGTGGAGACCTAGAAGGTTGGCAGCACCATCTCTGCTCTCTCTGCCCCATTTCAGACATCATGTCTCCATGAAAGGAGCTACAGCTTCAAAGATTGAAATCGTATTTACTGTCTTATCCAACTACAATGAAAGGAAACTGAAATCAACCAGTAGAAATAAACTGGAAAATTCTCAAATATGTGAAGATTTAACATACTACTGAACAACAAATAGGTCAACAAAAAATAATATGGGTCCAAAGACAAATAAAAAACTACCTTGAGACAAACAAATATGGAAGTACCACATACCAAATTATGTAGGTTGCAGACAAATCAGTTCTAAGAGGCAAATTTGTAGTGATAAATGTCTGCCATAAGAAGAAAGAGAAATATCAAGCAAACACCCAAATTTCATGCTTCAAGGAACTAGATAAAATGGGAAAGTGAATTCTTATGAGTAGAAGGAAGGAAATAACAATGATCAGAGAAGAAGCAAATGAGAGACAAAGAAAAACAGCAAAAACACTAATGAAATTAATAACTGGTTCTTTAAAACGGGATACGAAGCTAACACACTTCTGTCTTGACTCACCTGTGGAAAAAAAGAAAGTTGAAATCAAATCTTAAACGAAAGAGATGTTACAGCTGATAACATAGAAATACAAATCATTGTAAGAGATTACTAGGAACAATTACATACCAACAAATTAGATAACATAGAAGAAATGGGAGAATTCCTAGAAAAGTGCAGTATTCAAAGACTGAATCATGAAGAAATAAAAATCTAAATAAACATGTTGATTATTACCAGGAAAACTGAATTTGTAATGAACCTTTAAACAAACAAAATTACAGGGCTAAATGACTCCCTTGAAATTTCTACCCAACATTCTAAGAACTAATATCAAGTCTTGTAAAATTCTCAAAAAATTAAGAGTAGCTTATATTCCCAAACTTTATATGAGGCTAGCGTTATCCTGCTAGCAAAGCCCTTTAAGGACACTACAAGAATTAAAGGTCCTTAATCCTGACAAACATAAATGCAAAATCCTCAAGTAAATATTTGTAAACTGAATTCAAATATACATTAAGGCTCAAACACCATGATCACATGGAATCTAGGCTGGTTCAACATATGCACGTCAATAAAGGAGATACACAATATTAACAAAAATAATGTAAATATCTGCAGAAAAATATCTGACAAAATTCAACATCCTTTGATTATAAAAACTCTAGAAAATGGTTATAGATATAGTGACCACAGCACAATGAAGACCATGGAGGAAGAGCCCACAGCTAATTAATTAAAAAGTGGTATTTTAAAAACCGTTTCTTTAAAATCATGAAAACAAAAGGATGCTCCCTCTAGCCCAACTTATTCAACACGCTATTGGAAATTTTCTCCAGAGTGATTATTCAGGATAAGAAAATAAATAATTAAAATAAAAAAGAAAAAGTAAAACTGCCTTTTTGTATGACATGACATAAATGAAGAAAAGTCTAAATATTCTACCAAAAACTGTTAAAAAATAAAAATATATATGCATGTAATATGTATATAAGAAATAAACATTCAAGAAAGTTGCAGGATAAAAGATCAAGGTTCAAAACTTGTGTTTACACTCAGTTAAACTATCTGAAAGAGAAACTACAGCAGTTCCATTTACAATTGCATCAAAATGAATAAAACACCTAGGATACATTTTAATAAGGTGATTAAATATTACCTTAAATAGTATATCAGTGAAAATAGTGTACCAATGAAAGAAGCTAAAGCAGATATTGAGAAATAGACATTCCACACTTCAGGGTTGGAAGAATGAATATTGTGTAAAAGTCCACTCTATACAAACTGCTATATAGTCAATGAAATATCAAACCCCCAACTGCAGTTTTTACAGAAATAGAAAAAAATCATAAAATTTGTATGGAACCACAAAAGACTTGCGAATAGTACGCAATGAAAATTCTTGAACATTATTGTTTTAACACCTATTTTTAATAGTGGAATTTGTGGTCATTCCGTTCAACTATTCGAGCAAGATGCAAGCTGTTTTCCACAGTGGCCAGACCATTTTACCTCATCACCATTAATGTATGAGGCCCCTATTTTATTAAAATATAAAAAGATAACAAAAACACAAAGGAAGTCCAGGAAATTAAAGGAGTACTGAATGCAAATCCTGTTATTTTACTGGATACTGGGTATCCACTCTGGTTGAATCCTTAACCCATACCGAAGTCAGATTCTGGCATAGGCTTCTACCATATATATTTCTCAACTTACGGCCTACATATGATAAAGTAGACATGCTTAACATGAATACAGTATGGAAAAGCAGAAAGATAATTTTGGAGTTTAATCCTAATGGTTCCAAAATACTCACTGGAAACAGACACACTGGGTAGAGCTTCTATGAGATACCCCTTCCTCACACCATATGTGTCCTCTCCTACAAAGGACAAAGGCTTCACTTATTGATTTACATGACAGAAAGAATAATTTCTCAGAAATCATTCAGCAATTGAATACTTCATCAAAAAGTCTGTTATTTCATTTAACAAATGTGAACAAAAAATGTTTCAGGAACTATATTAATTATTGAGGAATGCAAATCTTTTGTGCACTTACTTATTATATATGAATTCACATACAAAGCACACTGTCAATATTGTAATTAATTTTTAAATGAGTTTCCAATTTGTCACCCAGGAATAAATTTTGTCCCATTAAAAAATTTTGGGCACCCATTCTTATTGTCATTATACATTTCAATTCCTCTTTCTCTTCCTCATTTCCCCATCTTCTTTCCTTTTTATTATTTCTCTTCCACTTTTCCTTCTTCTCTTTCTCATCATTATTAGTTGTAATATTAGTATTACTATAATAAAAGGTCAGGATGCCTTGTTTAAATACATGGGATAAGAAAACTGATTGGAATATTTGAGGAACATGTCAACCAACCATCTCTCTTACTATTACAAGAGATTTCCATGGTTTCCTAATATCCCTAACTATGTGGGATTCTTCTGAGGATATTCTGGTTGCATATTCAACTCTCAGTACTTTCCTTACTGAAGAATCCTTTCAAGTGGACATACTTCATGTGCTAAAATGTTCAACATCCAGGTAAACTCTGTCATTAATTTGGACTGCAACATGATCTTTAACTTAATACTTTAATTTCAATGATATATAATATCATTTTATATAAAACTCATGATACACTTTGAGCATCATGAAGGGACAGTTGTGTAAGAGAATCATTCTTTTTCAGAGAATCACATAGCAAGTTGCCTCACTTTCAACCCCAAAGCGTGTAGCAATCCCAGGACCCATGTCTGTGAGACAAAGCTTATATCCCTGTACCGTTTTTTATTAAAGATACACGAAAGAATGAAGGTAGGATGATAATGGGGGGAGAAACATTTTTATTTTATTTTAATTTAATTGTTCACCCTGATTGTTTGCCCTCAGATCCAGAACTCAAACCCAGGAATATATGGTCTGTACACCTTCAGAGGTGATTGACCTAACAACTGCTCTACCAGGGTGCACCTCCCTATCCCCTTTTGACAGGCATAGCTTTCCCTTTATTCTGATCCTATTGTGATATAATCAAATCAGAATCCAGGATAAAAAATAAAGTTGTGATCATTCGTGCAGAAAAAGAAAATTCACCCCCAAATGGAAGAAGCAATTATTCTTGAGTGCCTTACAGGTTAGAGAAAATACATGGAAAGAGAGGTGAGCACCTTCCGGCAGGAGAAATTTCAGCTGAAAAATGGACATACATGAAATTCAAAGATGTCTCCCAAGGGTCAATACTACATGTGTACTGTTTTGCTCCAGAGAAGTGAATATGATAGTATGGGGAGTAATGAATATGAATATGATACGGGGAGTAAAGAGTCAAGATAATACCTCATTAATGTGAGTGATGGGAATCCATGCCCTAAATCCACAGAACTTTAAGTGTTTCTGCCACACCCACTTAAGCATCCTTGACTAATTGCAGGTGAGGAGAAAGCGCAGCAGTGACTTCTACAGGTCTTCATGATTGAAATCATCACCTGCCCTTCCTGGAGGCAGATCTTCCAACTTCCTCCATCGCTCAAGGAAGAAATTGGGTCAGTGAACACAGCCTCTTCACTGATAATATCTGGATAAGCTAATCATCTCAAGTTCGGGGGATGGACTTCTTATGGTAGGAACTTCAGGGACATCACAAGAGTAGCAAGAAAAGGAAACTTGAATGAGACAATGCCCTGCCAAATTAGTATCCCTGACTGGTGGAGACATGAAATCCAATATGATATCTTTGTTTCTTCAATCTGCCTCCTCTGCTGTTGATTCTCACTCAATAGCAATTCTTCAATTCAGCGTTTCTCGTTTTCCCAACATTGATGGAAAAATCTAACATTCCACCCTTTGTATATTAAGAGGATCAACAGATATTTATTCACTAATTACTGCATGACATGCACTAAATTGTGTTCTGGGACTGAAGAAGGGAGTATGCCATTGTTCATTCTCTCAGGGGGAATACAGTGGAAATCCAGGAATGGCACACAGAAATATAGAAAGGGGCTTCCTGAGATGGCACTGAAATCCTAGCGACGAGGTGAGTGAAGAATTTGTAAACATGCTTTTAATTATACTGAGATTTGAAGCAGTAGTAGATTTTTTCCGGTGGATAAGGGGAAAGAGGCAGTAAGATAATAAATATGGGGATCAATTACACAGTCAGGTGTGCCTAGAAAATTACAAATCATTCCTAATATCTGACATGTAATGAGGTCAGGAGATGAAAAAGAAAACATGAGATGAACTGGGTAAGCTCCACTCGATAGCAAAGTCTTTCTATTTTGGCTATTGTGTTGATTACCAAAATTAGTCAGGGAAGTTGCAGAAGAAATATGCCCAGAAAATGTGTTTAAATTGGGCACATAGTGATGGCTGATCTCCCCAGTGATAAGGGAGGACAGAACATTGAGGATTCTTTGGTATTTTTAAAAGAAACTTTGCAAGCAGGTATGAAGTTGAGCAGTCAGAAATAGAGAGGAAGAAGAAAAATTTATTTTGTTATTCATCTTGGTTTTTCTCACTAGTCCTGGCAAACCCAGGACCCTGGGATGTATATGGATGGCAACCATGTGATCCTCCACCAGAGACACAAACGTATGGATTGTTGATGTTTTTGAATAGCCATTACTAGAACTATTGAAAATGTAGAGGGATTTATTAATCAAATGTGTTTAAAATAAAACCTTACCATTGATGTTAATTTATGGATCCATGTTTGTTCTTCAATGTGTTTTCCTCTTTTTTTATAATCCAGCAATTCCATAAGTTACATGGAACCTGAAAATCAGAGTCATACCTCAGAATTTATCCTCCTGGGACTCTCAGAAGAGGCAGTGCTACAGCCTGTTTTATTCTGGTTGTTCTTGTCCATGTATCTGGTTACCTTCATTGGAAATCTTCTCATCATCCTGGCCATCATCTCTGATTCCCATCTCCACACACCCATGTATTTCTTCCTCTCCAACCTGTCCTTTTCAGACATCTGTTTCACCTCCACCACCATCCCTAAGATGTTACTCAACATTCATATGCAGAGCAAGGTCATCACCTTTGAAGGCTGCCTCAGTCAGGTGTACTTTTTCATGCTTTTTGCAGCATTAGACAATTTCCTCTTGACAGTGATGGCCTATGACCGCTTTGTGGCCATCTGTCACCCTTTGCACTATGTAATCATCATGAATCCTCAGTTCTGTGGAATCCTGCTTTCTCTTTCCTGGTTACTGACTTCTCTGGACTCTCTTGTAAATGATTTAATGGTCCTCCGACTGTCTTTTTGTACAGAATTGGAAATCCCTCACTTTTTCTGTGAACTCAACCAGGTGATCCACCTGGCTTGTTCTGACACCTTCCTCAATGATCTAGTGTTGTACTTGTCAGCAGGCCTTTTGTGTATCATTCCTCTCACGGGTATCCTTTTTTCTTACTCTAAGATTGTAGCCACTGTTTTGAGAATTTCATCAGCTAGTGGCAAGTGTAAAGCATTTTCCACGTGTGGGTCTCACCTCTCTGTGGTCTCCTTGTTCTATGGGACTTTACTAGGGGTCTATCTAAGTTCTGCTGCTTCTCCAAACTCCAAGGACAGTGCAATAGCTTCTGTGATGTACACGGTGGTCACACCCATGCTGAACCCTTTTATCTATAGTCTTAGAAACAAGGATATAAAACAGTCCCTAATGAAACTCTTCAGCTGCAACGTAGTCCCTACCTGACAGACACAATTGCCTCTGGAATACTTGCTCAACATTAACAGGACTTGAACCTCTCAAAGACTAACTCCTGATTTTCATATCAGTTAATCATAATCTGGTTTACCGTACATACAGCTTTTAATCTCTTTATTTTTCAAACAACATAAATAACCTTTGTCTATATTTTCTGCATAATTTTAACTGTGTTTTCTGAATCGAATGTAAAAAAGATTATACCCTGCATGAATTTCATTCAGTGAAATACTTAATACAGGAAATTGGGTACTTATTGAATTTGGGGACGAAGTGGAGAAATCAAGGTGTACTCCTAGTCATACCAGAGACTTCCTGGGTCACCTGGAGAAAAATCTTGTGTGATATGAACATCTCTGTGAGCACCATGACTATTGATGATCCACTCCAGGATCTATCGGATATAGAATGGTAATCACCATTGGATTAAGATTATTATAATCCATATTTGTTCATGGTCTAATTGACTTAAAAGAAGTTCAAACCCTTAAGTGAATTATAATTTAAACAACTCTTTGTTTTTATCACGCTTATGCTGTATGATGGAATTCCCCATAACGTGCATTATTGATTTTTATCATTATTTAATAAGACACATTTTAAGGAGATCTCCTTTAGCCCTTTCTACCAAAATTGGTTTCACTCTCATGTCATTTTTCCTGTACAGTATATGACATAAATCTGGGCCGCTGAATTTGTTTTCGAGGAGATCACTCTTGAATTCAAGCTTCAGTCAATGGAGAAAAAGATAATAGACATTTTATTTTATCCCAACGAGCACATGAATTCAAATTTATGATAGGGCACTTCCCCATATAGCTGGGTTAAGCTAAAATTATCCCCTTAGTCCATGAAGGAGTTCAGGAGAATTTATTCTCACTCATATCTTCCAAGTTTTTCCAATAGAAATCAGAAACATTCTGCAACCATGTGGATAGCTAAACCTTGGCTGATCATGCGTTCCATTTTAAATGGGACAGTACCATTTTTTCATATTTCGCAAATGTCCTGTCATTTTAATATAAATGTCAATTTTGTTCCGTTTTTATAAACCATAGCCTCCAACACAGGGCAAAAAGGGGAGTTGAGTTACCTCTGGCCCAGTCTCTTAATGGGGCCTAAAAGGGGCTATACTTATGTCCTACATTAAAAATGCCCCTTGCCAGAGCTGTGTGCAGCAGCCTGTGACTTCCACTACTATTCTTACCCCCTGTTAGGAAGCAAGAGCCTGAGAAGAGGATTCCCCTCACACTCCATGTGCACCTGTTTCTTCAAAGGGAGCAGAACACCACACCTCAGTCTAGATACGCATTAGTGCTACGGGGGTTATCTCTGGAACTGCGTGGTTATCTCTGGCACCAATGGTGTTATCTCTGTCACTGTAGAAGTTATTGGGAATTTCTGACACTGGGATGGTTGAAATGGCTTGTGTTTTAGGCAGGACATTTATAATGGGACATGTAGGATCAACAAATTTGTTTGTCAGCTAAGATGCCTAAATTCCTTACAACAGCAATTGCCATTTGTAAGAAGTCCCATTGGACCACACATCATCACTATGTGTCTTCGATTGCCATCCATGGCACTTACATGCTGCTGGCCTGATTGCTCTGTTCCTTCCTGGATTGTTGCACTTCCTCCCCTCCCCTTAGTCTTCAGCACATAACCGTATCCTATATTTGCCATGCCAAAATTCCATTTTTGTCTCATGTAAATGTGGTGAGCCTATCTAAGCTTCTTATTCATACATTGCATTTATCTCTTAAAGTCCAACAACACGAGATAGCAATGTTCAGATGGAAGGTCTGCTACTTGCTCTCTAACTTACAGAAAACAGTCTTCTTGTGTGTGTTGTTTTCTTTTTTAAGGGAAAGTTGCAGGCATGAATGCAGGCCAGTAGAGGTAGGCAGGCAGGATGAGAGAGGAGCAAGAAGCACTTCTTTATTTTATTTAGTTGTTCATCTTGGTAGTTCCCATTGGTGGCATGAAACAAACACAGCACCTTGTAATGTACGTGGACTGAGCTCACTCAAATCCCTGTCAACCTGGAGTCTGATTTTTTGGTTCCATGTAGCGGATGAAAATGATGGAAAAGAGACAAAATTAATGCAGATTCAAGATAGACCAGCATTCAGCAAATACATATGGATCGTGTTTGAATTTACACATACCTTGTTGGTTCCTAGTTATCTAGCTATTGCTCTTTAGCTGAAACACGGGGAATTTCATATCTCTTTGTGCAGCATATATACATAAGGAAATACTCGCTTTGCAAATTATCTGGGTTGATGGGCACAAGATCGCTGGTGGTATTGGGTGTGGTCTTCAATACACACATTTGAAGGTGCCATTTCCAGGTCATAAAATAAAGATATCCATGGAGCAAAACAAAAAATAAAATTATTTTAAAAATCAATCAATTCTCTGACGTTTTCTTCATTATTTAGCATATAAAGCTGTTATTTTGTGTCAAGGAATGTTAGCGGTCCTGTGAAACAGCAGTCAATTTATTTTCTCATTGAGTTTATTGAGGGAACATTGCTTTCTAACATTATATAGGTTAAAAGCATGCATAATAAATGCTCATCTGCATGTCATACAGTAAGTTCACCACTATTTGTTTCTCCTTCACTACATGCAATGAATCTCCTTCACACAGTTTGCCAGTTCCCCTCTCTGTTCCTGCAGCCAACGCTGGACATTTTTTGACTAAAAGTCCATTGTTGTTTGATTTAGTTCATTTGATAAATCTATGTTTAATCATTAAGTTTAGCATGCTTTTTCTAGGATAGGTTTATGTCGTAGAAGCCACATAAACTCTATAAATAAACTTATTGTATTTCATGTGGTGAATATCAGTAATGACTTTAAAAAAGCAAAGTGAAACAATTGCAGTATGTAGGGTAGCATGAAAACATGACCCAGGTGCAATCTTGAAAGTGGGCTCGGTGACTGGCCCAGGCTGTTTCATGATGGACTTTGGGATATCTGCCTCTGTCTGCACTGGCTGTACCCACATGGCCTGCCCTGGACTTCTGCTGTCCTTGCCTACCTGACTATTCTCTGTTCTGCCCACTCAGATGCTCCTGCATGATCGCTACCCTTCCTCTGCTGATGCCCCTTATAAAAGAGCCCCTCTCCACACAGGTGGCATGGTAGCTTTCCAGAAGCATGCACGACCCACCACCATCTGGGAGGTGAAAATATGCCTGACCTGCTACCATTGTAACCCCCATTGTGACTACAATAAAGAGCATGTCCTTACTGCCTGTGTCTTATAATCATTTCCGTGACTGTCTATTAGGAGGCAATACTCTGATAGAAGGTAAACCCTGCAGAGCAACAGTGTGAAAAAGAAAATGATGAGTCACTCTTAAGACTCTCATGAAGAGTCACCTCTGACGGGCTTCCATTGACCAGATAACCTGAAGGGAGTGGAGATAGAAATCAAACACATATCTCTGGAAAGAGTCCTTAAGGCAGAAAATAGTCAGTGAATCAACCCAAGTCAGGAACATGTCTGTCATCATCAGGAATAGCAAGGAAGATGATGGAGCTTGAGTAAGAAAAACAATCTGGTAAAGGAGGTAAGATTAGAGTAGGAAACAGAATATATTGTCCAGTTATTGTTGAAAGCTTTGCAGACATGAAATCCTGCAAGTCAGTGGCTGTCCTTTCTGTGTTAAGTTCTATTGACTTGTATTTCACTATTCATACTACATGAGAGTACAGTGCAATATATTATAATTATACATATTTGTATATATTATATATAATTGATATAAATTGGTATCTATCTTTATATCTTTATATCATGATTTTTTCTACCATAAACAAAACTTCCTACCCCTCAATTTCTACTTGGTCAAAATGGTACCCATTGTTTTTAGAAAACAATGTATTTTGAGATTTATGCACAAATCGGTGTCCTTTGTACCGATAACTTTCCCTTCCCTCTCCATAAATACACACACACACACACACACACACACACACACGCAGCCATGATATTTTGTAATTCAAAGATTCCAGTAGAATAATCATGGAAGTCAAAACCTCAATATTATGAGGTTTTTTTGCCTTGTTTTTGAAGAAAAAGTTTTATTTATTTTATCTAGCTGTTCATCCCTGTTGTTCCCTCAGCCCCAGAACACGAACCCAGGTCCTTGGGATTTATGTGACTTGTGCCTGCTGGAGGCAGCAAACCAGACCACTTGTCTACCAGGGTGTACCCAGTACTACCTTTATCTTTTAATTTATCTTTTATTGTGGTAATTATTCAACATATCAAAATAATTTCCTATGTATAGGTTTCCCATTTCTTATTTATGTTTCAACACGGCATGCCTTCCACCAAATCACCAAGAGTTCTACCCCAGTGTCCAGGGGGCTCTGTCACCATGTTCCCCTGCCCACCCCATTCCCAGTCGGTGACCTCATTTCTGCTGCAAATGTTTCAGGGTTGGTTATGTTTCATCTTTTTCTTTGCTTTGTCTATTCACATCCCACCTATGAGTGAGGTCACCTGGTATCTATCTTTCTTCTTTATCCTTGTTTCACTTAGCATAATTCCCTTTAGTTCCATAATCCATGTTGATTCAAATGACAAGGCTTCATCTCTTCTAAGGGCTATGTAGTGTTGCATTGTTTACATGCACTACATCTACTTTATCCAGTCACCTGATATTGGGCACTTTATTCATTTCCAGTTTTTAGCTACTGTGAATAGGGCCGCAATAAACAAGGGGATACATAACATCTCTGCGGATGGGTGCTTTTGTATCTTTTGTGTAGATGCCCAGAAGTGGAATGACGGCATCCTATGGGATTTCCATCTTTGGTATTTTGATGATTCTGTTGTTTGCAGACTTGGATAATGGCCAGTCTTTCAGGTGTAAAGTGGTATCTCCTTGTTGTTTTAATTTGTATTTCCCTGATAGCCAGCGAGTAGGAACATATCATGTGCCTTTTGGCATTCTTTATATCCTCTTCAGAAAAGTGTCTCTCCAATTCCTCCTCCCATGTTTTTGATTGGATTGCCTGTTTTGCTGATGATGAGTTTTATGATTTTTTAAATATTTTAGATATTAAACCTGTCACAAATATCAAATGCAAATATCTTCTCCCAGGTAGTTACGTTTCCTTTTGGTTTTGGTGATGTTTTGTTTTGTTGTGAAGAACTCCCCATACCTTTCTTAAAAAAAGACTAATTCAATTATATAGAACTCACATTTATTTATGTTGTATTGAACTCATTTATTTACTTGGCTTCTCAGTATACCATATATGAGTGAAATCACAGGGTTATTGTTTTCCTCCATCTGTTTTATTGAGCATGTTTCCTTCTGGATTCATGGTAGTAATGTCCATTTGTATGAAAAATAACCATGCTATTACGCCGTTCCATTCATCAACAAGACAACGTGTTATCAAAAATGATACACAAATTGCAGGATTTCTTCTTCTGGGACTATCTAAATAAGCAGAACTGCATCTGCTCATATTCTGCTTGCTCCTCTCCATGTACCTGATCACTGTGAGTGGGAAGCTGCTCATCATCCTGACCCCCACCTCCACACGTCCATGTACTTCTTACTCTCCAACCTGTCCTTTGTAGACATCGATTTATTGGTTTCGTTTTGAAGAATTCCCCATACCTTTCTTAAAAAGAGACCAAGTCGATTCTGTAGAACTCACATATATTTATGTTGTGCTTAATTCATTTATTTACTTGGCTTCTCAATATACCACATCTGTTTTATTCACTATCCCTAAGATGTTAGTAAACATCCAGACACAGAGCTGGATGACTCATATACTTTTATTTTGTTCTACTTTTTATAGGGATGGATGACTATCTTGACTGTGATGGTCTGTGACCACTTTTTGGCCATCTGCCACCCCGTGCACTGCGTGGTCATCATGAAACCCCAGCTCTGTGGACTCCTGGTCCTGGAGTTCTGGACCATAAATGCCCTGAATTCCTAGTTACCATGTTTAAATATGTTGAGGTTGTACTTCCGTATAGATACGGGAATCTCACACTTTTACTGTGAACTTAATCAGAACTTCCTACTTATATGTTCTGACAATTTTCTTAATAAAATGGTGATATAGTTTGGAGCTGGGCTACTTGGTGGTGGTCCACTTGTTAGTATCTTTTACTCTTACTGTAAGATAAGATTGTTTCTTCCTTTTGTGGAATCTCATTAGAACATCAATAACAAGAGAGTAATTCAGGCATCCAGGGATGAACTTCCTCTCAGAGACTCCATCCTGGTGACTCAGAGTCCAGGAGGTAATTCTGAAAGAGTTCAGAGAGAATGAAAGCCCACATTTTTAATTGAGGTTACTTGAGATTCTGATTCACCTAACCCAGAAGAAGATCCCAGTGTGTTTGCTTGCTTCGATCATT
>RJWH01009409.1:0-22921 GCA_004363575.1 Solenodon paradoxus | reverse complement strand
TGTGCCATGTCAGCCTGTTGTACACCCTGACACCCTGAATCACTTACGGCCATCACTGATGGGGTGGGCTGCTGGAGAGCCCCCAATGTTGTTGCACCTGTGGACCATACCTCTATCAGCCTGGCAGGAGGCAGAAAAGTGTGATGTGGGGGGATGTGGGGGGGGTGGGGGGAGGGGCTGGGGGCCACAGGGAGCGAGAGCTTGAATCTTCTCAGGTTGACACAAAGGATGTCTCTCAAGACTGGGAGGTATAAGAAGAATGTAGCATTTGATTCTGGTTTATAATTAACTGGTAGAGTCGTAATAGGGGTAGATTTTGGAGACAATAATGTTTTCAAAGCCCTTTCTGTAGTTTCCTGAGCTTTAGGGTTTATTAGTGTCCAAAGGTTGTAGGACCTGGCCAAATCATGCTCAGGACATTGGGCAAACTTCATAGAATCCCCTCCCGCTACCCACATGGCATAGGTTTTGAATGAGCTCGAGTCAGAGCCCCCTGACTTTAAAACCTGACACTGCTGCTTAGCTGTGTGACACTGGGTAACGCACCTCAACTCTCTGAGCCTTGGAACCTGTTCCGAAATCAGAATGACAATATTATCCACTTCAGAAGATTATTCTGAGGGTCAACTGGGATAGACACATGCCCGGTTCTGGGAACCTCATGTTAACAGCAGTTATCAAATGTTTACTGTTACCTGTAACCAAACCATTCAGTAAATCAGACTCCCTGCCCACCCCCAACCATGTTATCTTACTTCTTGCTACAAAGGCTTTTAGAGACTTCCTTAAATATCCTGCAACGAAAAGTCTCAATCAAGATTAGCCTACAAACCAATGCTTAGAGCAATGAAACAATTAATTTGTTTTCTAATATGGCGGTTTTGCTCAGTCTTAAGTCTTCACAATCTATATAAACACGGAAAAGTAGAGTAAAACAGAACACCAAATTTTAACATTTGGATCCTTCTGCAGAAAAAGGAGCAAATGTTTGAAACAACAACAATGTCCCAACAATGAACCCAGAAAGTACAAATATATTAATAGTTGGGTCTGCGTGATGGGGCTCAATGGATGTTCTCTTTTCCTTTTTCAACATTATCTCCATTTTCCCACTTTTCTTTAAGGAAACTGCTGCTCATACACTTTTTGAAAATCATAATTTGAAAGAAGAGAAAAATCAGTGTAAGTGCTATTTCAGACTTCAGTCTGAATGTTCATAGCACTGTCGAATAAACTAGGTACAGCTTCAAAAAATTAGCTAGTTGAATTCATGCTGTTTGTTCACTGAGACTTAATATACTTATCCTAGAAAATAATGCATTATTCAGTTTAATCAATATTCATTCGTTCTTTGCATAATCATATTTGTAAAAGCATTTGTTAACAACATGCCTGCAGACTCAGGGAAAGGCTGTGGTATAAGTGCACTAATATTTCTGCAATAAAATAAAAATAATTAATTTACTAACAGAAAAATGGTTCATTCTAACATTCTTCAGGTTTCCACTTTAAATGTATCCAGCAGTCGTTTGGAGGCATGTTTTCATATGAAACAGCAATAGATACATTGTCAAATCCATGATATTTCTGGTTAATTCAGAAGGAAATTAATTCTCACGTACTATTAAATAGTTGGCATATCTGTTCATATAACGTTAGCTCTTTCTATATAATCGCAATTGATTGGAAACATCGATGTTGAGGATATTTGCAAATGTTTGTTCTCATGTAGCTAAGAAATAATATTTTTCCATTTTAACCCAGGTACTTAGCATTACATAGACACAGATAAAAACTCGTGTCTTTCAAACTTTGGAACTTGAAAAATGTCACCTTGTAGGAATAAAGACAAGTTTCCTATGAATTAAAGCTATCTACATTGTTGAATTTTTCTTTAAGAATTTTTTTAAGATCAGGATTTCTGTTTCTCATTGATTTATGTAAATTTTCAAGCTCAAACTTTCAAGTTAAAAAAAAGGGAAACTGGATTCAGAGGATTGTTGATGAGCCTCCAGACCATTCAGGATAATACACCCTTTGGAGAAATGAGTAATATTACAGTAGTGATGGCACTTCCATTTAACGTGTTTAGTATATTTTAACTGTAATAAAGTAGTTGTAAATATTTTTAAATAAAACAATCAATTACATCTATTTTCAGCTCAGCTGGAAATTTCCAGGAAAATATAACTTGAGGGCAGAGGTAGGGGGCGGCTAGTATAAACACTAAATAGAGAGACCGTCCATTATTTTAACTTCTATATCACAGAACTAAACTTGAAGCATTTCACATAGTTCTTTCCCTGACATACCACTTACATATTCTTATCTCAAATTTTAAGCTAACTTATTATTTAGAAAATAACTATATGAAAAAGAGGCCTACTTGTATAGCCCAGAAGTAGGGTCAAGATGAGGAGGAAAAGTGAAAATAAGAAAACCTTAGTTATCCGAATGATCATGTTCTATATTCCCAATATCGTTGAAGTATTACACTTAAATATAAATACCCATTAGGTGGAATATACTTACACGTATAACAAATTATGGTAATAATTCTTCAACCAGCATCCGTTGCCACAACTCTGCAGGAAGATAAGATGCCTTCTCCCTCCTTAACTTAAAAGGGCATTGAACAAACATTGCAATTGCTGTCAGCCTTGAACAGGGTGATTAAATAAACAAACGGTTAAGGGATTTCCTATAAGATAAACCCCTTTACAGAAGGGGCAGCTAAATGCTTTGAGTTTCCAAAGAAAATATTTATCTAGGAAGAGGTGAGCAATGGAATATATTTACCAACTATGGCAAGTCCCAGAACACACCTCCTTTAGATATAATCAAAGCCGCATTCACAATGGTTTATTGCAAAGGCACAGTTTACCTTAAAATAGATGATTGCTAAAGCCTTGCTGCATTTTAATGCAGTAAAAACAACTTGTCACATTTTAAAATGTGACTTGTATTACTTTTTAGTGGCCAGAGAATCCTTGTGAAAACAACTCTAACTTAATGGCAAGGACTGATGAGAGCAATATGGCTTAATTGACAAAAGCAACTCCAGAGCCAACATTTCTGGAAGACATCAATTCAGGAAAGGCAAGCACATCTGTGCCTGACGTGGTCCCAGCAATTTCAGCTGTTCCCCAAAGTCACCTGCCGCGCCACTTCTCCATGCAATGTAGCCAATGCCAGGTCAGTGATTTTCTCGTCAACTGGCAAGGTGACGACAATTTTTCAAAAACTCAATATCATATTCACATTTAAGTGTAGACACCGGTTTTCTCTCATGCACCTTAAAAACATGTTTCGAGTTCCTGAATTCTGTGTCAAAATCAGAGGCCTCTTAGTTTGCCATTTTGGCAACGACAAAGTCAAGGATTTAGAGCATGGGTGGTCCCAGGGACCTGCTTTCCCCCAACCCCACAGCCAGCACAGTCTTAGGAGTTTGTTAAGGAAATACTTTATTTGACTACCCTGCCAGATCAGCCCAGGTCAGTAGACCAGGCAAAAAGTAGTTTATAACCCAGCTCCAGGTCCTAGGACAGCGACTATTTCTTCTTGGAGATGCATGCCTACTTTGCGGATGCTCATTGCTGCGGTATCATCCTTGTCAATCAAGGGCACACTCCCTAATGCAGAGGAGACCTTTCCCTGTTCAAGAGAAGTTATACGGGGGAGGGAGCATCTCAGAGAAAATAGGACACAGCGTTAGTTACTCAGGTGCCAGCAAATTCACCTGATAATCTATCTGTAGATTGCAGAGAGCTGCAGCTGGACAAACGAAGTGGTGTTGTCACTTACAGGAAAACAAAAACAGAAACAAACAATCGAACACTCTCCCAAATCTGAGAGAAAGCAGTTTTCTGAAAGCCTTCAAGTAATGTACTCTATGTCTCTAGAGGCTTTAGGTTTTTCACTTGTGTGCCAGTTTCTTGCCAAACTGAAGAACCACCATGTGATATTGGCAAACACACTTGTTAAACACAGATCTCTTTCAGACTGATTACCTTGGGAGTTGAATGTGGCTGAGCTGCCATTGTATGCAAAGGTAAGGACACAGTCAGAGGCAGCCTTTGCCTCCACCTCTAGTAGGTCTCCCTGTTAGCCTTTATTTAGCAAAACTTGCTGTTTCCTCCCCCACCCCACTGCCACCAAAACTGAAATGCCAGGCTGGGATTCGTGCATTTATTACACCTGCATATCTCTGTGAAGGCTGCGTTTCTTCCGCAGTCAGCTTTGAGAACGGCGAGGCTAAAACACAATAAAGTGAAGTCATGCAGCATCAAACAATGCTGCACTCAATTTTCACACTGACCATCCCAAAGGATCTGCCTCCCCAGACCTATTACTCCAACAAGAGAATACACCTGTGTTCAAAGTAAGCTTTTTTTTTTCATTTAAAAATCTCTTTTTATTTGGAAAACTTTCCGAGTCTGCAAATGTAGACAAAAGAGTACGCAGGTCTTCGAATAATGTCGTTTTGTTTTAACGTGGATGAGAAAAAAACTGTCTCATGAAGTGATGTGAGTTGAGGACCTATTTTTGTTAGAGGGCATTTCTTGTAAAACCACAATTTCCAAGAACCTTTGACACAATAAGTGAGGACATACTAGACAGTCAGTAAAGCAGCAATGGCCCATCACCCAACGGGAATAGTCATTTTTATTTTGCCACGCTTGCTTCATTGATTCATCTCCTGCCTGCCTTGCCCAGCATTGTTAGAGCAGACGCCAGGGTTGTGGCGTTTCACACCTGTGTATTTCAGTATACCTTTAAAAAATATGAATGGGGCGTGCCCTGGTAACCTAGCACGATCCACTGGGTGCAGTTCACATACATCCTAAAGACCGTGGTTCATAGACCCGGCCCAGGGAAACAACCAAGATGAACAAATAAATGCTTCCTCCTCCTCTCTCTTCCTGCCTGCCTGCCTACTCTCCTTCATTCCTGCCTGCACCTTTCCTTTAAATATGTGTGTTTGTGTCGTGTGTGTGTGTGTGTGTGTGTGTGTGTGTGTGTGTGTGAATGGCACTCCTTTGTGGTGCAGGCAGCTGAGATGATTGGGGAGTGGACCTTATAAAGCCCAAGAACCTGGGTTCTCGATCTGGAGGCCTGATCGAGGTAAAAATAAAAATTAAAATACCTTCCTTCCTCTTTTTGAAAAACAAAAGGATCTTTTCTTAGATAACCAGAATGCTATTTCATAGCTAATACAATTAGTGATCGTCTAATACCCAGTTCATATTCATATTTCCCAGATATCTCAAAAATGCAAACATCTCCATTTAATCAGCCCTCTACAGAAGCAAGTGGGAGTCTCAGGCCCGGCTCCCAACTGTGTTTTCTCTGCAGAATACTCGTTTAAGGCATCACTGCATGGCCCCACACTTGGTAGGGGCACAGTCAATGTTTGTTGAATCCTGCCTTTGTCTTGTTCGAGGACAGAAATCAAAAGTGACACCGCAAAGGTAGTTTTCCAGGGCAGTTACAGTTCCTCAGATGGAAGCCTGAGAAAGCTGCTATCGATTTCTGGAGCCTCCTGCCCAAGTGCTGTAATGCTCCTGGTGAATCTGCAGGCAGAGCGAAAAGGCCACTTTCCTGGCTGGCTCTGTTCGGGCCTCAGTGTGTGCATCTGCAGTTAGTTGAGAGACTGATTAAGGAATCAACTCACCCAAATTGAGTGACTGTGTTGTCTCCTGTTCCATTGGATTCAGCTATCAAAGATTATGTAAATGCATTTCCCCTTCCTCCCAAAGGTGCAGAATCCCTACCACATGCCAGCTAACTGCCCTCCCCTGTGACTAACTGATGTTTTGCATTCACAGCCTGGAAAAATAATCCCTTCCATGCCAGGGCTGGTTGTAATGAGATATATTATACTGACAGCTTGACCCTTGCGAAGGTATGGGGCTCAGCATGTAAATAACAGTGTCTGCAATTTAAAAATTTGGGAGAAGCAGTGCACTGTTTGGGGTGAGGCCTGTGCTTGCCAGCCCTTGGCCAGCTGTTCCCAAAGGGGCGGTGCAGCCAGTTTGGTCCCTGCAGCCTTTGACCAGCCATGTGTGACCCAGGGCTGCTGTTTGAGTGCCTGGCACAGGAATTCTTGGCAAACGGGGACTCGCCGACAAATGTGTGTAGAATGAACGAAGAAATGAGAACACGCAGAAATCAGTCTTCACACAATGAAAGCAGATTTCTCACCAAAAGGGGAAAAGGAATCAGCCAGTTCCAGACAAGCACTCAGGAGGCTGGTAGCTCAGGAGGTGCTGACCGGGCTCAGTCCCATGTGTGGTGACCATAGGTTATTGGATGACACACGGGCCAGCCACAGGGTGCAAATGAAATCCTTTCTTTCAAATGGCACTTGAGCGAGTTTTTCTAAAAAAGATCGGGTCATCTCCCTGGCACGCACAAGTTCATGTTTCATTCTCGATGAGGAAAGGGGCAAAAAGCCTAGTTAAAAATGCTCTAAAACCATAAACAACAATGTTCAGTTATGAAGAGCACGAAAACAGATGGCGTCAACCTGCACTGTTGGGTGGCCTCATGGACAGTGGATTCAGGCAGGAGCTGCTGAATAGGACAAAGGTTAACACCAGAGCTCTAAAACCATGCTTACCCTTTGACCTGGTAATCTCACTTATGGGGCTATATCCCAAGGAAACAATCCAAAAGACAAAACCTAATTTTATAAGGATATTTATAGCCAAGCCATTTATAATAGGGGAAAATTGGAAACAACCCAAATGCCCAACAGTAAGGAGACTGGCTAAGCCAAGAATAGCATATCAACTCAGCAGTGTACTATGCAGCCGTTAGAGCCCTGAGCGGGTGGTTTGTTTCGATGTGTGGAAATGTCTGCATGATATAATGTTAATTAGAAAAAGCAGAATGTAAAACATCAGGCGCCCAGTGATTTCAACTATGAAAATATACCTGGTATTTTGAAAAGGATCAGAAAGGCATGAACATATAAACAGCTATGTAAGCTCACTGAATTCCTTTTGTCCATTGTTTAAGTGTGTAATGCATTGGCGAGGAGGAGAGAGGAGGGGAGGGGAAGGGAGGAGAGGAGATGATAGGAAGGGAAACAACTGAGTGAAAATGGGGGCTGCCATTTAAAAGTCTGTCATTCAAAGAACACCAGAAAGAAGTACAATTGGGAAATCAGAAAGACCCATAAACCTCTAAATCTAGTCTATATACCTAATAGAGAATCGAAATTCATTTGGAGCAAGATCCCTTCTGAATGTCTCGCAGTGTTTGTCAACAATTGGAAGCCATAATGACCAAGATGCGTTCAGACTCCTACAGGGAAAGAAAACTTCCTTCAGTGAGCAATCTGTGTTCCTTAGCAAACCACATTTCCAGTGATGTCTCCATCAAAGGAAAGAATCAACATCTACAAGTCACCGCCACCCAGCAGAAAACAGCATGCCAAACCTTTAGAATTGATTCTGTGTATTTATAGAACCTCTTCCAGAGTTGTGGCTGAAATTAATCACTAATGAAAATTAGAAAGTATTTGTTTTAAATTGTATTTGCAGCATGGCCTCTGCAATTAAATGAGGGAGGGTCTTGGAGAATAAGCAAAATCATTGCCTTTGGATTTAGTCCTAAGGTTCCCTGCAGGACGTCTTCGAACATTTTGTTTAAATCTTGCATCCATGCTTAAATTAGTCTTTATTGTTGCTGATTTTTACCTCAGTATCTCTTACAAATGCAACTATAATGAAGGGGGGAGAACGTGATGTGTTTTGGAAGAAAGGGCATCAGATGCCTGTGTCTGTTGAAGTCTTTCACATCTCACAGGATCAAATCAAGGAAAAATAATTCCCTTAAAAACGATGTTAGTTATCAGTACAGCACATATCAACATGCAAGTTGAGAAAAAGCCAAGGAAGATGACACATAGCCCAAATGTTTCTGATTGGAAAGTTGTCATTCATGCCACCATTTTATTGCTGCACAGAGACTACAACAAAATGGTGCTGCCTCCACCGTATTTCTGTGGACAAGATCTATGGAAACCAGTCACCCCCTGTGAGGTGGTTAATATGCAGCCTCAGCCTTGAAAGCATTGTCTTCGCCAATACACAGACTGAGTCTGTGACTTTGTGTTGATATGGAAGTTGCAAAATCAAATATTAAGAAGACTTATTTTTCTCAAAGGAGCAAGATTTACCAGTTTAATTAAACAGTGCATCCCTTTTCTTTGCATCTCCCTCTTTTACTGCCTTCATTGGCCCCCGGAGGATAGAGGAGATTCTGGTGCCATGAGAAATCTAGAGCTCTAAGAAGTTTAAACGCTTTGACTGTGTTTGTGAATACAAGATCTATTTAAAGACAAGTGCCGAAGTCTTGCTTTTTCTCTTTTAGCCACTGTTGGAGGTTCATATAGTGTGATTTTCTTGTAGCTGTTGAAAAAGTAGTGATTCTTTTGTCCATTTCGTGTTTTTTTTTTTAAATGAAGGAATAAAGAAGTTGACACTGATTACTTCCTTGACCCTAAGCAAAGCACTAGTTTTTATTCTCTATCCTTTGTCTCTGCCTCTTCCCATCTGTTCTCAGCTTCTAAAGGAAGTTCATCCTCTTTGCCTTTTCATAGACACAGGGTGTGTGTGTGTGTGTGTGTGTGTGTGTTTCATGTGTGATGGTTAAGTTTCCTCAACAATAAAGTGGAGTGAATACTCTTATTCTACTTTACCGGTAAGGTTCCTAGAAGGAAAAACTGAGATTCGTTATGTGAGCATGCTTTGAAGAAAGTTGAAAGGATGTTACAAGTGGAAGTGATTGTGAGCTTGGTAGCACTGATGCTACAAGTAGAGGATGGAGCTAGATGATTTCTACACTGTGTTAGCAATTTGCTGGGAGGTAAAGAAGTTTCCAATGAATTTAACCAAAGTTTTAGTAAAGTTTGTCCAGTAGACAGGTTCTCGTATTATTCCCAGTGTACACTGTTAAAGCTCTGGTTGAGCTCTGTGCTTCAGAGGTGTTAAAAATAACCGACAGAGCCCCAAAATCAACTTAGGCAAAGGGGAAAGATGAATAGGAAGTAGAAAATGGGCTCTTTTTCATTACCAGTTATTTCTGGAAAAATGTGCCTCGGAGAGAAGAGAGCCTTGCATACCATTTTCATTGGGAAAAAAAGATAATCAAATCAGTATAAATCTTGTTTAACATAGTCTTCAGAAAGTGCTGGGGTGCCCCTTGAACTGAGACGATTTGTAATTAAGATCATGACCTCAAGTGTTTGCTACTAAATTCCTAAGTACTATCAGGTATCCAAAGCTATGTGAATCTATTCATAATAGGCCTTAGTAAAGTTTCATCCAGAATGGCTGGCTCTGTTGTCCTACAGTCCTATGTTGGAGAAAAGATTGCACGCTTTGCGGAGAAGGGAAGGGTTTCTCAGGCATCAGATCCCTGAAGAATCATCATGTCTTATTGTGTATGGTGTCCGTCCTCACCTTCACACAGTCAGCACTTTGTAAATTCTCCATTGGTCTCTTAAAACTGCCATCTCTACACCTTCTCTGAACAACTGAGCAGCCATTTGATGGGCATTTTAAGCAGCCACGTGAGGATTAAATATACTTTAGCAGCATTGCCTTTTTGGGGTACAGAGGTTCATGCAATTTCTGCATTCAGTCTTTATAAAAGAAGAAAGTAAAAAAACAAATAATAAAAGTATTGATACTAGTGAAAAGAAGCTTTGGTCTCTTAAACATAATATGATTGAGATAAAGATGGAAATCACAATGGAATACTACAGAGCTCTTAGAAGAGATGAAATTCTGTAGTTTGAATCAACATGGATGAATTTAGAGGGAATTATATTAAGTGAAATAAGTCAAAAGAAGAAAGATACCAGATGATCTTACTCATAGGTGGAATGTGAAAAGACAAAACAAAGGAACAGAGGAAACATAACCAACCCTTGGACATTTGCAATAGAACTGAGGTGACCAATGGGGAATGGGATGGGGGAGGCAAGTGGTGGCGGAGCCCACTGGACAGTGGGGAAGAACACTTGGTGATGTGGTGGAGGGCAGGGTGTGTTGACATATATCTGAGGGGTGGGGAAACTGCACATATGGGGAACCTACACATGATTTTATTTTACTTTATAAAAGAAAATTATTGTAATAAAAATTTCCAAATAAATAAACCAAAAAAAAAAAAAAAAGAGATAGAAATCATTAGATGGTCCAAAATTTGAGGCTAATTCACTTTTAGTCTTTGGACTCATCTTTTGAACTTTGAACTCTAGAGACTCAGTTGTGTGGGGGAAAAAAAAAAGAACACAATTAGAGAACATTCACAAAATGCTATGGATATATTATTCAGATTGATTTGGGTTTCTCCAATCATATATTTCATTTTCTGGGAATGGTACACCCTCACCCTAATCCCAAATCACGTAAGACAATTCTCCACATGTTCAAACTTCTACGTGTACTTTTAGGGATACATTAGGCATGAGAACAGCGATCTGTGTATGCACAAGGAATTGTAACAACTGCACTCAAACCAGTTTCTCTCTATCCTGTGGGCATAGAAATTAAGTCCTTTCATCAAATCCTTTTTCTCTGCCAAGAATACATTTCTTGTCTCATTCTGCTCAAGATTCCTATCCGACTATTCAGCACCCTTCCCCCAGGTAAGCTGACTTGGACACAGCAAAATGAGTATTTACAGGCATACCGGTCTAGACCCTTAATCTGCTTTGTGTTTCAGTCTCATCTCCACACCGGAATCCTAAGTTCTCTGGGGCAAGAATGTACCTCTCACCTCCTCTGGTTCTCCCACAGTTACAGGAATATGGAGTTGGGCACAACTATGGGCTAAATTGTGTCCTATCCCCCAAACTCATATGTGAAGTCCCAACTCCCAGTCCCTCAGATTGTAGTTGTATTTAGAGACAAGATCTTTAAAGAAGTGATCAACTTACAATGAGCCTGGTTTAGTGGGGCTCTAACTCAATATTACTAGGGTCTTTATAAGAAGTGGAAGACACATCAAGGTCCTTAACACAGAGGAACAACCATGTGAGGTGACAACAAGAAAGTGGCCATGTACCAGCCAATGAGAAAAGTCTCAGAGGAAGTCAATCTTATCATCACGTGCCAACCTCCAAAACTATGAGAAAACAGAGTCCTGTTGTATAAACTACCAGATCTGTGATATATTGCCCTGGTGTCCACAGCAAATGAATACAGGGATGTCATAGGCACTCTATGACTATTTCCAGGTTATCTCTTTGGAGAAAGGGGAGAATACCAAACAAACTGAAGAAGAAGGCCATTAAAATGTAGCAATGCTCCCAAGGTTAAAGCCCACAAAGTACCACAAACATATACGACAATACTAACTAAGCAAGCAGAAGGAGACCAACAAAGGTTTGTGAGTCTCCACATCTGGGAGGCATCACATATAAGAGCTAAGATTTATGGAGCATTTACTATGTGCCAGGGATTGTTGATTCTAAGTATTCTATGTGGATTACCCTATTTAATTTTCCCAACGCTGTGAAGGAAGTACTGTTATTATCCCCATTTTGCACATGAGGCAACCGAGGCTTAGAGAGGTTAAGTGACTTGGCCAGTTTACGTATTAACAGGTGGAGGAGGCAGGCTGCGAAGCAGGCAGTCTAACTTTAGTGTAGGTTCTCTCACTGGTCTCATACTATACTCATGGAACATGCTTTCAAGTCTTTTCACCTGGTAAACTGAAGATGCATTTTGCCAAACACTTTGCTTTTTAAAAACAATTTTATCAAGGTATAAAGTGTATCCTATAACAGGAACCCATTTTAAGTGTTCAGTGACTTAGTTTTTAAACTCTTTGCCATCTTGAGAGAAATGCAATGTTTAGCTTCACTTTATACTTTGTGCATCAAAATGTTATCTCATAAAAGCTATTTCATATTTAAGAAACCTCTGATTCTTCCCTATCATTTACTTCTCCTAGAAACAACCATTGTAATTAGCCAAATGCAAGTACTATTCGATCCCCACCAATTTAAGTTCTGTTTCTCACTCCTAGCTACTAGTTCTCAAGTGGGTTCCAAATCTAAAGTCTGAAATTTAATCCCTGGCAATCCAATTTTTAAACCATATTCTTGAGTATAGAAGAATACATTTTAAGAAGATGACTGTTGAATTTGGCCAAATCCGACCTGTTAAGTAAGGACTTAAAAGAATCCAGTGACGTTATCATTCAGGTGCACTACTGTTCTGAATGGCAGTAAAACAAAATGCTAAGATGTGAAAAACCTGCTACTTCCTGCAGTGGAATGGAACCTATTTAAGTTCCATTTTGAACTGGATTACAGAGTTTCCTTTGAGTTTCAGGGAACGTAGTGATAAAGTTGTTCGACTCTTTTTTAATATCTAAATGCTCCCAGCAGCATGTAGCTTCTACTTGAACACCTGATGGAGATCTCACTACCTGTCCAAGAGAAGCCTCAATCATGAGAGCCCCTCCCTTATGGTGAATACAAAGCCTCCGCTCTGTAAATTCCACTCATTTGTCCTCTTACTGCTTTCCAAAACTATCCAGAGAACAATCAATTCCTTTCCCAGTTCCTAGCTCCTCAGATCGAAGACTATTCACAAGTCCCCAACCCAAGTCAACAGTTTGTTCACTTTTCCCCTCAGTGACAAAGTTTTGTAGCTTATAATAGGAATTCTCTGTGCACTGCATATATCTGTCAAAATTTCTCTTATAATGTGTCACTGAGAACCAAGCCCAATCCTCTAAATATGGTCAAGTCCATGCAGAGCATAGTGGATTCCTCATATTTATTCCCCCCAGCTTTATTGGGCTATAATTTACAAATAAAAATTGGATATGTTTACAGTATGCAATGTGATGATTGGATATAGGTATACATCTTATATATCATGAAATGATTAGCCACAATCAAGCTAAATAGCACATTCATCCATTAACTCCACATCCATTGGTGTGGTGAAAACACTTAAGAGCTACTCTCTTAGTATATTCCAAGTTTGCAAAACATTATTATTAACTATAGTCACCAAGCTATACGTTAGGTCTCCAGAACTTATTCATCTTATAAACAAGTTTGTACCCTTTGACAAACATCTCCCTATTTCCCCCACTGCTCAGGCACTGACAATTGCTAGTCTACTTCCTGGTTCTATGAGTTTGACTTTTGTAGAGTCTACACATAAGTGGAATCATACAGTATTTGTTCTGTGTCTGGCTTACTTCACAGAGTATAGTGTCCTCCAGCTACAGGATGCCTCATCTTCTGCTTGGTAATAGGTTGAACCATACACACTTGCCATTTTGTAGGTCAAAAAGGGTTATATACCAGCAATTTCAATGGTCAATCTACTATATTTTTATTACTACAACCTAAGATCAAATTAACTGTTTTGGCAACAACACTGACAAATATTATTGACAAAACATATTGACAAAACTATTGACAAATACGGAGCCTAGTTAACTAAAATCACTTTCTATGTTTTATGCAACACTCTTAGTGCACATTCCATCGGTCTTGAATTGTGAAGTTGCTTTTTTGGATCTAGGCCCTCACTTGACATTTATTTAAGACATTATTTTAAGAAGCCTTTGGAAATCTTGGTTCTACATCCAGAATATAGAATCCCCCCACCCCCATTTGTATGTCATTGCCAGTCAGATCATCATGCCATCAAAATCCTTGCACAGGTTACTGATAATGACGATGAATATTATTGGGTCAAGGCAAGAAACTGAAGAGCAGAGATGGTGTTAATTACACATTTTCTGTTTCAGCGAAATAGCTAAGCTACATAGTACTTATTCCATCAGAAAGCGTAAATATAACTTGAGAGTTCTTCCTCTTGCCTCCTCTTTGGCATCTTAATCTCAGGTACCACCTACTTCAGGCTGGACAGCAAGGATCAAGGCTTCAAATTTCAAGGCACGTGAACTTCACCAAGAGACCAACTGTCTGCCTTTGGGTTCTCTCTCTCTCTCCCTCCTTCTCTTTCTCTTCTGTCTCCAGACCTGGTCCTACCTCCTTGGAAGGGTATGTTGTCTTCCTCTGAGGAAATATTTGTATTCTGTGTCTGATTTAAATGCAGTCTCTTAGACCTCAAGCAGAGTTTGACACCTGACCTGACCTCTCCTATGTTCACCCCCTTTTCCAGAAGAAGTATCTACTGGCTAAGCCCCTTCATGTGGAAACGTAGTCCCATTTTCCCAGACTTTGCTTCAGGCAGAACTTTTCCCAGTGCTTGAGGAACTTAGTGTCTATAAAGCACAGGAGGGGACTTGGAGCTGCCATGTAACCAAGCTCACCAAGCAACTTTCTTCTGATTGACAGGGCTTTCTGTATCGCCCAACTTGTCTACCATCTCCTGGGTGATGCCGAGAATTTTATCCTTGGCAACATATTCCCTTAATTTAACATTATTCCCTGTTAAAGTGCAGTTTCTTCAAGGAGAAGTAAGCCATAGGCTTTATGGCAGGTCAATGAAATGTTCTTCAGCTGCTTCTTTGACAATAACCATGGAAAGGAAAGGGAAGAGAAGGAGGAGATAAGGAAGCCAGGAACTTTGGGTTCGTATCTTAAGTAAATGCAAATGAATAAAATAAACATTAAAGCTCACTTAATTATAATAGCGAATATTTAAACTATATTTGCCTCACATCAGTATCCTGAGGCAGGTGAATTGTTCGACCCTTTTCTAGAAGAGAAAGTTTGGACTCAGCTAATTCAGAATATTGGCCCAACATTATATAGTTACTAAAGGATAGACCCAGGTTTTAAAAGCAGGGAGTCTGTCCCTAGAGTTTATATCTTACTGCTCCTGACTATATCACTTTTCATTCCTTCCACGATCCTTTTCTGTTAGTATGGAGAGTAGTCCTCAGAGCTGAGTGGACATGAACAGAACCTCCTGCACAGGTCTGTGGCAGGTCCTATAAACCCATTCCTTATGGAGAGGGCCACTGTCCCCAGCAGGGGCCCTCTGATAGGCACATGGCAGAGGTAATGAATGGATGACAGATTTGAACTTGCCTCATCAGTTTTTCCAAAAGGATTGTTACTATTTGAGTAATAGTACGGCTTCATAAACCAGAGAGGTTCTGTCTCTACAGGAAACCATATAGAAGAAGATAGTGTTTATCATCCACTGATTAGTAGCAACGATTGAATTTGTGGGGGGACTAAGTAAGCACACAGGTGAGCTTAGGTTCACCACAGAATCACAGAGCTAGTTGGAACTTTAGAGGGTCATCTGGACTAGCAACCCATAAAACAATTGCCCCCAGATGACCCTCCAAACACATCATCACCACCGATAGTAGTCTAGCTTAAATACCTCAAGAATAGGGAACTCACTACCTCTCGCAGCTGCCTTTTCTGCCTGTTAAGAGTGAATGAGTGCATTTCAGTCCTGGTGAATGAGAATGGATTTTGTGCCTGTCAGAATGTTATCATTTAAGTGGCTGGGGAAGGAGAATTCTCAATAGCTCTAACAGGTTCTCTGTCCCTGATATTCAGGAGGAAAAGGATTCCAGATTTTTCTTTGGACACAGTCATGAAAAGGTGGGTTAGCTAAACAAGAACTCCACAAGAATTCCCAGGAATTTCCTGTGAGGGGCTGAAGGGAGCTTCTGGTTTGAGATTTGGGACATCACTCTGCTCCACTGCCTTTCGTCTGTGCTCTGGACCTCCCTGGAATGAGTCTTCTACAATAAACTTGACAAAGGAGAGTGGAGAAAAAGCTATTCTGGAAGCCCAACCTTAAAGTCATAGGGTCCCCTAGGAAACAGCTGGGGATCACTAGCTGGGCAGGCTAACAGTGCAATAGGCAGGAAGGGAATCTCGGTGCACCAGCGAACACAGTTCAAGGCCTCAAAGAGAATAGGCTCCCTGTCCCGATGAAGCAGGGCAACGTCTCTGCTTCTACAGTCACCTTTAATTCTGCACATTACTCAACAGTTACTTACGCTCTTGCTAAAATTTTCAGCTCTACTCAAAACCTCCATGGGCTGTTTTTGCCTCTAGCACAAGCTCAAAGTCTTACGGGCAGTATCTAATATCACTTCAGTTTGACCCTCTACCTGTCAGATCTATTCGTATTACTAGCATCAGGCAGACTGATGAGAGACGCCAAAAAGCAGGTGACTTCTCACAAACACCATTTTCCATTTCTCCTCCACTGCTACTCATCCTCAAAACCAGCTGAAATGTCACCTCTTTCGTGATGCAGTCCCTGGTTCCTTTTGTACCCCACATGCTAAGACAGAAGCAGTCCCAACATTAGAAATGCAGCATCAGGGACCCCACCCCAGACCTCCAAGAATCAGAATCTGCATTTTAACTTGATTCCAAGGTGACTCTTGAACTTTGAGAAGAAACAGTTTAAGAAAATCTTATTATTCAAATGTAAAGTGCTTCCAAATCACCTAAGGCAATCCTTACAATTGCAAATTCCTTGGTCCTACCTTAGCTGAGATTCTGATTCAAAGTTCTAGGGCCTTGGAATCTGGACTGTAACAAATTTGGGTTTAAAAGTTCCCAGTAAAGTTGACTCAGATTTGGACAGCACCTGCTAACATAGGTAACACCACAGATGACACCTGAATTTTCCCACATTTCCCAGAAGCCTATTCAAATCTATGGTGATTTGAAACCTCCTTATCCAAAGAGAGGCTCTTGGAGAATACAAGCCATAGACCTTCCTAATGAGGATTCAGACTTGGGGCTCCCAGAGAATGCCACATCAAATGCTCATCCACATTTTTTTGACAGTTTTCATTTGTCTCAAACAGAAGAAAACTCACCTCCCTCAGGATGTTTGTGTTCTTAGAACAAAGACTGTTTTCTTCTAGAGTGACTATAAGCAGCCTATTGCTAGCAAACCAGGATCCAAAGGCGTCAAGGACACTGTCACCTGCCATTGTAGGCCAATCTCCTTAGACGACTGTAGCGACAGGTGCCTGAAGGCCACCTGGCACCCTGAAGCCAGACAGCAAGTGAAGGCCGGGCCTCCTGAAGATGTGTCACTTGAGTACATGGATTATTTTGAGTTGAGGTCAGCTGAGCTCAGGCTCACAAGAAAAGTTTACCAATCCCTGAACTAAGTTAGAGTGAGTGTGTTTGGTTCTTGCTTCAGGGTTCTTGTGAGTCTAAGAGAAGATTTCCTCAGATTTCATGGGACCCACCCACTGTGGGAACAAAAATGGTAGTGCAGCCGATAGGGAGCAAGTGAGATTTACTGATGATAGTACAGCCTTTAAAGATAGGATAAGCGCGGGCTGTATTTCAAGAGGGGAACAGGCAGCAAGGAGTTTCCGGTTGAGACTTGTAAGGAATCTGGCAGCCCTTGTCTCTATCCAGCGGTGGCCAGAGGGAAAACAAGGGTTTTGATTGGTCCATTAGTGGTTCTCCTTTTAAACTGATTGGAGGACTTCAGATTGGCGCCATTTCACGGTCTGTTGCCTTTTGATTGGAGGACTTCCTCTGTTCTCTTCCACCTTGCTTCCCTGCTCATAACTGACTCCCTATCTAGCATCTAGAAGAATGAAAAGTATGAGTATTGCCCAGAATTAGGAGTTTTCACCAGAAATAACCTTGGCATGGGTCAAACCTATCTTATATGGCAAGGCAAATGTCTCATCACAGATCATCTGGTCTTTATCATATTAATCCCCCTCTTTTCACCATGTGAGTCCCTCTCCTCTCTCATTGACACCTCAGGCTCCTACCCCATTCCTTATTCTGGGATATATACCCTCATTTTGCCCCCATTTACTTTAGAATCTGCAGCCGTGTAGATTCTCCAAGCCTATGTAATTAAATGTGTTCTTTTTTCCTACTAATCTGTCTGATGTGAATTTGATTGTTTGACTAACCTGAAAAGAACCCATAGGGATAGGGAGAAATTTTCCAGCTGCCCCAACACAAAGCAGGTGGCTCCACAGGAAATTCTAGTCACAATGTTAGGAAATACTCACAGGCAGTTGAAAGCGGCAACATCCAGGTGTCCCATCTGTTATTGAAGTCAAGAAAAGGATTTCACTAAGCATTTGACTAAAGTGACCGGTTAGCAGACTGAAAAAATGGAAATTAGTACTTATTAATAACCCAGATATGGGTGAGGGAGTAGAAAAGGGGACAATCACATATAACTAGTGAGAGAGTAAATTAAGACAGACTTTCTGGAAGACGTTTTGGAAATATATATCCTGACCAGAAGGTATGAGAGTGGGGTCCTTGGGGTATCTTGTGAAAAGTCAGCTGAAATGACCTAAACCTGATTGATAATATAATCTACTTCTTTGCCAATGGTATTAACCAAGTTGTTACTAATGAGAGCATCCATTGAAAAAAAAAAGAAGAAATGGACACTTTTATTTACTGTTGATGGGATAAATTACTATTGAAATTGGTATATCATTTCAAGATAACGTCTTAGAAGGAATTATTAAGAGCCTTAAACAAGCATGTGCTTGCTTTTCTAGCAATTTCATTCTAAGAAAGTACCCAAAGAAAATCATTTTATATGTGTGAACGGATATATACGCAAGACTTCCAATCATAATTTTGCTTGTAATAGTGAAAAATAGAAACAACCTACAACGGACAACAAAAAAAGACTAAAGAAATTATGAGCTGTGTCTACAATGGGATCCTATGTAGTCATGGAAAACGTTATTACAGCCCAATTTTATTGGTAATACAAAATGTTCACAATATGTCATTAACTGAAAAATCGGTGCACAAAGTAAGACAGTGGTTTTCAATCTAGAATATGAAAAAGTCTGCTGCAATAGATGGGGATAGTTTCTAGTCTTGGCATGGTAGGATTAGGGAGGCCTTTTTTTAAAGAAAAGGCATCAGCAGGAATGAGGACAAGTAGGCAGGCTGGCAGGAAGAGAGAGGAGGAAGTGATGCGGGGACCTTGCACTGGTGAGGGCAGTTTGTCCTGGAAAGAATTTGAGGAGAGACACCTGGTCCCAACACCAGGTGGCAAGTTTACTAGAAGACAATGAAACAAAAGTGACACAGGCAGCTTGGGATGACAGGAGCAAGAGAGCTGTTAAAATGGAGTCTCATATATGGGGGAAGGGACCTCCCTTTGGGAAGACCCAGGGGTCGCAGATCTTGTGAGAGTCAGAGTTCAAGGGTGGGGGGTAAATAGAGGGTGTGTCCTCAATTCAGGATACTAGGGAAGGAATCCAGGTTTTCTAGCCAGTCCCTTCTCTCCTATCCCTCATCAGAAGTATTTTCATTTTATTTCTATTTAGTTGTTTACACTGGTTGCTTCCCGCCCCTGGACCCGGGACACTAACCCAGGGGTATGACGCTTGTATCATTCAGAGGCAACTGACTTAACTGCTGCTCCACAGGGCATGCCAAGGGAGGCTTTTAAATTTTACTTTAGCGTGTTTGGCATTTTCAGATTTTTCTATAATGAATATACATTCTTACTAAAATTTTAAATAATACAGTGAGTCCCCACTTAACACTGTCAATAGGTTCTTTAAAATTGTGGCTTCAAGTGAAATGACATAATAAAAGCTGGTCCTCAAATAACTTCATTTTATTGTTTATTGTTGGCCAGAATTGTCTTGTTGTCATCGATGTTAGAACAAAATGATGTTGAATGAAAGGCTGTTATTTGAGGACCTGCTTGATTTCTTCCAAAGACTAAAGGAAGATCAGCCTGGATAAAGGCTTAAAGGAGAAGCTGCCCTGTAATTACTCTTACATGCCAATCTTCAAAGCGTAGAGAACCTCTAGAGCGAAATGCAAAGCGATTACAACTTATTTTCTTGGAATGGGACTTAAATGGCTAAGGAACGGAAATGAAGTATCATTGATTAACAAAAAGACAGCCCAGTAGAGGCTGAAGCCTTGTGTTTTCCTTAAAGCATGTTACATTGCCGAAACTTCCAGCTTATCTTCTGGACATGCGAAGGTTGGAGGCTGAAAGCAAAGTACAGTTAATAGTCCTGTCACTTTCTGTGGATACACATTGACCTCCCTTTCATATTTCTGATGGCATATCCACCATCCCAGACTCACCCCACCAGCGGATAGACTATTTGCTGGGCATCCCAGGGCTGGCAAGGAAGGCAGAAGAAAACATGGATAAGCGGAGATCTTTGAGAGGCAACGGAACTGCTGAGAGGCGTTCACGAACTTGAATCTGAAGAATGAAGAGCAACAGTGCTGGAGCGAGAGGGCTGCTCTCTTCCAATAAGCCGTGAGGATCCATCCCGCCCAAGGCAGCCAGAGCAGGGCACCAGGGCAATAAGAGGTGACAGTCCCAAAGACTGTTATCATGGGTTCTCCCAGATGACCCCTCTCCCAGCCCTAATAGTACCAGAACTGTGCTTTCCATGGCTCATGAAATCACAACTCATATTTTGTAAATGCAATAGAAACGAATGGTCTGGTTTAAGGTAGGAATAGGATCATCTATGATAGAAAATGGGAGAGTGACTCCCAGGTAGTAAGTGAGCAAGTATGTGGCATGTATGCCTGTACGTGTGTGTGCAAGCACATGGGCGTGTGTGCCGGTGTGCGCATGTGCACTGGCAGTGACATTTATTATAGTACTCGGGGACATGGTATAAAGTTTGAAAGTTGAACTAGAGGTTTTGTGTCTGGCTGCTACTGGCCATGACACTGTAGGGAGTTGTCACTTGAATTCCCTTTGTCACATTTGTTGTCTGGCCTCCACTTTGAACTTGTCAACTTCCTTTTCACCCAGAGATTTTTTGACTGAGACCAACTTTTAAAAATGCCGTCTCAGTGTGCCCTGGTGGAGTAGCAGTTGGGTCAGCCGTGTCCAAAGGGCACATTCCACGTATTTTCCAAGGACCCAGGTTCATGTCCTGGGTCCAAGGGGGACAACCAATATGAAAAAGTTAATAAAAATAAAATAAAGATGCTCCTTCCTCCTCTCTCTTCCTGCCTGCTTGCTTACTCACCTTCATTACTGCCTGCGTCTTTCCGTTAAAAAAAAATACAGTCTTAATGTAATTTTTTTCTGAGATGACCAAAAGCTTATATAAGATACGTAGCCAATCCTCCCTGTGAGTGAGTGCTTGAATTTAAAGCACTTTTTCTCCCACTTCCTCATGTACAAAGGATAGCTTCATTTTAAGAAAAATATCATTTACTAGTTTACATTTTTCTAAAATATTTACTCTTTAAAAACAGGCTTTCATGTTGATCATGACCGAGAGGTAGGATGTGTGACTTACAGAAAGGAAATAGGTTTATTAAGTGGCTAGTTAAAAAAAAAACCTGAAGATATAATTGGATCAAGAAGTACAAGAAAAATTAATCTCAACGAAATATCTCCCCTACTCAGTTTCTGAGCAATTGTCCTATAGTCTATAATTACGAATAAAATACCCTTTGAAAAGACCTCATCAGAATCAGAGAGAAACAAGAACAATAGGGTAGGTATTATAAAAGATTGGTTCTTCTCAGATAATTGTTTTTAATAAAATGGTGAAAGTGTAGAAAACACCAGGCAACTATAATTAGGATAGTAATCTATGAACTGTTGTCTTTTCTATTGGATAGCAACAAAGAAAATGAAGTAAAGGATGGGTGGACGCCTTTGAAGGATAGTTATATATTGAACAGTACAGGTCATTAATTAATCTTTCCTTGATGGCAGGAACCAGTCAAAGAACGAGTGGATTTTGTGTGGCACGCAGGCTCTGAGAGAACTCTCGTTGCGGAGAGATGCCCAGGGCGAAGACAGAACTCCTTTTAGACATCAGTGCACATGTTTTCTATTTATCGGCTTAAACACAATGGCATCAGTCACAAAGCATTTCCACTACACTGTTGAATTCTATTCTCTGTCAATAGTGAGTACGTGACCCTATCATTGGTGTTTTCAGCTGGGAGAAAATCCAGGAATGGTTGATTGATGAAGTTGGGTCTAAATTTCATGGCTGCCTTGACAGAGGTGTGTTTTCTTGTTAGGGGACCTAACAAGGTACAAGATGGTTGAGTTCAAAGCTGTTTTAATCTTTATTATCCAGGTACTACAAAAGAGGTGGGGGTGGGGAACCCCAGCATCTCCCCAACTCCGGGGCAGGGAGGAGAGGAACACGTGTGTCTAGAAGTCCCATCCGCTGGCTCCTCTGGGTAAAAGAACAACTAGATGTGTACCCGTGAGACTGCCGCTCTGTGCTGGGCTTAGAGGCGTCACGCGGAAATTCGGCCAAACAAACTCAGGGACAGGGCCTGGCTTCCCAGGCTGTCATTCTTTTCCTTCTCCCCTGATGCCATTATACTGAAACAGCCAGGTCGCCACAGTCCTGGTGTGAGCGTGCGTTGCTCAGCATTCTCCGGTAGGGAGGAATACAGCCTCTGAGGCAGGACCGCACAGCTTCACGTCCTCGACCACCTAGAGCCAGGGCACCTCAGCCAAGCCCTTAATAACTTCTGAGACTCAATGCATTCCTCTGTAAAATGGGAGTGAATACCGTATCGGCCCAGAGGGCCGTGATGAGGGGTAAATAATTCAATGCAAGTGAACCTCTTTGCCTGGCACTTAATGAACACTCAAATATTAGCTGTTTTTATAATTATCATCAACTGGTAAGAATAGTCGTCTGCCTTTTTAGGATTGGTTTTGAGAGTGCATTAAGGAAGAACTAAGTAATCATCAGCAGAAATTAGGTTTAGATTTCTAAAGTAAACCCTAATGATCAAGGATTATCTTCGCTAAAAAATTGTTGGTTTTCCGTAACAGAATCTTCTTTGCCTCCTTCTACTAGGTGCTACCCAATGTCCCCAATGCCCAGTGCTCACAAAACATACTCCCCACAAGTGCTTGTTCTCTCTGTCTCTCTCTGTCTGTCTCTCTGTCTGTCTGTCTCTCTGTCTCTATCTGTCTGTCTG
>RJWH01009408.1:0-22932 GCA_004363575.1 Solenodon paradoxus | reverse complement strand
GGCCAAAGCGTTGGAGTCCCGTCCACCGGGCCACTCGGGGACTCGGCGTGACTGAGGCCGAGGGGCTCCTGCCCGCGTGGCGCAGCCGGGCGGGGAGAGGAGGGTCTCAGCGGCGGCGGGAGGCTCTGGGCGTGGACAGCAGACGGAGGATGGGTTTTCACCGGAGGCTTCTCCACCGGGAACTGTTTCCGGCGGCCGCTCGGCCGGGGAAGGGCGCCAGCCACTCGAGCAGCCGGGCTGACGGCGCCGCAGACGGGCGCCTCCAACGGGCCGCTCAGCATGGCAGCGGGACCCCTCAGCCTGTGGGCGGCACACAGCGCCGTCCCCGCCACCCCGACGCCGGCCAGCCCGGGGCCACGCGTCCGGCCAGCCCCGGGCGTCATGATCCCGCCGCGGGATCCAGTGTGACCGCAGCTCCAGCTCCCGCTGGCCCGTGTGCTTACTGGGGGGGACGACACAGCCCCCAAGACACGTGGAGGGGTCCCGGGACACCCCCGCCCCACCCACAGAGCCCCCTCCACGCACGCGAGGACCATGCATGTGATGTTCCATCAGCAGCACAGAAAAGACTCGGGGCGGCCGCGTGCCCGTGCCACCCTGGGCACCGTCTCCTCGTGACTCTGGACCCGGCTCTGAGGTGCTCCTGGGTGTGTGTGAGGCCCCTGGGTGCTGGCTGGGTGCTCCTGTGCAGGGGACACCCCCGGGACGCCTGCCCTGGACGTGGGCTTCCGCCACCGAGCTGTCCTCCAGCCGCCTGCCCCTCCGGGCCCACCAGGAACAGCCACTGGAACCAGCTCCGGCGCTGGCTGGTCTGGAGGCTGCCCACCTCCCTCCCGCAGCGCTGGAGCCCGCGACAGGCAGTTGTGATGGGCGCCTCACCCTTCCATTGTTTCTTAATTTCATTTCAGAAAATGAGTGATGGGGAGAAGACGCAGAGCAGAGACTAATTCACAGCTAATTCTTCAAAGCAGTCATGACTGGCTAAGCTAAATGCGATGGATGTTTTTAATTCCATTTCCAAATCTGCAATTACGCTAAGAGCAGCGGCGCTGGGGCGCGGCCCCCAGGGCGCGGGCGGTGGGTGCGGAGGCCCCTCCTGCTCAGCAGGTGCGGGGCTGACCGCAGTGCCCGGTGCTGCACCCCGGCGGGCCAGGAGGGGCGGTCCGGTGGCGACGGACGTGGTCCGGTGGCGATGGACGTGCAGGTCCCCATGAGAGTGGACGTGGGGGCAGCACTGCAGCACCGGGGCTCTGGGGCAGAGAAGCTTAGAGAAGTGGTGCTCTTGGGACAGTGAAGAAGGTTGCCTGCACTGTTGGCGGGGCCTATGGAGGTGACAGCGGGAGATGGGGACAGACGGATAGCGCCGCTCGGAGGAGGGCTCCCAGAAAGGTGACCTTGAGCAACGGTGGGGCGTCTGCAAGCTGCTTATGTGTTAGCTCGTCCGGCCACAGGGTCTGGGAACCCGAGGACGCCCGAGTCCAGCGGTGGGGACCGCTTCCCTGGGGGAGGAAAGTCGGCAGCCACGCCCCGCGCCCTCCCTGCAGCTCATCTCTCATCCCTTTTGCCTGTCGGGCCCTGATGTCTGTGGGTCTGTGTGCGTCTCCGTCCCACCACGGCCTATGCAGAGGTGCACACATTTCTCTCCAACCTGTCCCGGGTCAGAGCCCTGGGTCACCCCAGATGTGGCTTCCTGGAGCTGTTCACACGGGGCCTCAGCTTTGAGAGACGCCAACACCCCCGTCACCTGCAGCCCGACCTTCGCTCTGGCCCCAGCAGCTGGACGCAGCCGGGACAGGGGTCCGCCGACCATTCCTGAGACACCAGCCAAGAGCCTTCCCTCTGTAAGTGCCGGCCTTCTTTTTCTTCCACACGCCTGGCCAGTCCTCCATCGCGGGGTGACCTGGGCTCAGGCAAGCTCGCGGTGAGCGCTGGGCCTCCACCAAGCCCCCTCGCGGGTCACAACCCTTCAGCTGTCCCACCCCCGGGCTGGGGCGCAGGCCGCCTCCCTCCTCACAAACTAACCGCCTCCAACGACTGGCCTCTGGTTCATTTCCCCTGCTGGAAATTTTGTGGAAATGGAATCCTACAGCTTTTATCCTCGGGCGTCTGCTTCCCTTGCTCAGCTGCTGTGGAGTTTGTGTGCGGGTTTTCTCCGGGCTCTGGCCGCAGACGTGCCTCCTGCCCCTGCGGACTGTCGCCTATGGCCCCGAAAGTGACAGCAGATCTTACAAATGGGAGGCGTGTGGCGCAGGTGATTGCTTGGAAATAGCTGAGAGCTGAGAGCTACCGGTCACGCTCGTCCACGGCTCCTACGTATCTTCTCTGAAGCCTGAGTGGCAGTTTTTGGTGGATCTTAGGGATTTTGATTCAAGTCATAGAGCACGGAAGCCTCTTCAGCTCTGTCTTATTTTCGATGGTTTTTGGTAAACAATAACCATGACTTTCGTAGATTCACCTTGTGTCTAGAAACCTTGTTAAATTTACTCACGATGTAGCCTGGCTTCTCTTCATTCCCTTCCAATCTGCATAGAAAAGCATCCAGAATTCGGAAATTATCTGCTTTTATTATAATCTCTTTTTTTTTTTTTATTATTACTGACTTCTTTTTCAACTCGGTTCTGGTCAGGGGGTATGTCAGACCAGTCCCCATCATTCATTGGGTGACTTTATGGGACGACACGGGCTCGTGTCGTATAAAATGCGTCTTCCACACGTGCTGACTTCCTGTCCCACCGGTGGCAGCCTCACAAAACGTGTCAAGCATGTCAGCACTTTCTATGAAATCGCTAGTCGTTTTGCTTGATTTTGCTTTTGGTTACAAAGTGAGATGTGTTGGACTCTCCCGTGATGACTCTGTTCTGTCAGGTTTTGTCACATGTCCCTGGAGTCTCTGGTCACAGGCATGGTAGTTTTAGAACCGTTTGATTTCCTCGGATGGGGGCCACTCTCGTTGGTCTGAAATCTTCTTTAACTTGAAATCCTCGCTGCTGTCAGGGCTGCTGTTGGATTAGTCTGTCATGACTGGGATTAGCATATCACTGCTCTAATCAGCTAATAATTGTGTGATGTATCTTTTTCCTTCTTTGATTATCAACCTTCCTGTATCTTTAATTTTAAGATGTAACTCTTGGAAGCAGTATATAGTACTATTTTGCTCTTCAGTAAGATCACATTTGCAAATTAATCATTGTATTTAGCCCTTTATATGTAATATAATATAATATATAATAATAATATATAATATAATGTAACTGGTGTTATATTCAGAGTTTCCTGCCGTAATATTTGTACATCTCGCATACGATCTGTATTTCTATCCCTTTATTTTCACTTCTTTAGCTGTGTTCCTGCCTCACATCATTCTTTTCCCTTCTCCTAAATCATGGTTCGACTTTTTCTGACGGTGCATTGTTAGTTACCCTGCAGGTGATTGCTTGTATCTTTGATTCACCAAGTTTCTAGAGACTTGTTTTTATCACTTCTTGAATAAAAATGGTACAGTCATTCCATTTCTTATTGTTTGCCCTCATTCTCTTATATTCTGACATGCTTTTTTAGCTTTCACTATTACTTATATATTTTCATCCTTCCCCATGTAACTGCTCTACCTTTGAGTCTCACCCGAGTTTTCATAGAAGGCGTGCAGCTGGAGAGAACATCTGGAGGTGCTGGCTTTTCAATGAGCCAGATTCGTTCATTTGGATTTAACAGGATTATTTACATGATAAGATTTACCTCTGTCATTTTGATGCTGTGTTTCTATGTGTGTTATGTCCCTTTTGGTTTCTTTATTCCTTCATTTCTCCTTTCATGTAAAACAGATGTTTTCTGGTTTACCATTTACATCCCTTTGTGATTTCTTTCACTCTATCTATTTAGAATATTTTCTTAGTGGTTGCTCTGGAGACTTCAATAAGCATCTGAAGCTATAAAAATCCAGTTCAGAATAATAAGAACTTAATTTCAGTGGAATATCAGAATCTTGTTTCCACTGACCCTCCTTCCCTCCCTGTTTTATTATCTGTTGTCACAAGTACACATTTCTACACTGAATTCTGTCTGCATCAGTTGAGAACTTTGGAGCAGGTGTATTTAAAATCAGACAGCAGCCACGAATAAAAATGACATGCAGATGCCATTGTTTGTATTTTTTTTGTTGTTATCTTTATGGGTACTTTTGATTTGTCCAGAGAGCTTATCATTACTCCCCGGGGTCCTGAAGGAGTCCCATGGCTGTGTTTGAAGGACAGACAGACCCACCAGCTACAAACTCCCTCAGCTTTGATTTCTCCTGCATTTAATCAGGAGCATTTCCGAAGGGTAAGGTTGCCAGATATAGAATTCTTGATTGGCAGTGTTTTCTCTCCACATTGTAAACATGCTGATTTACTGTCTCTGGCCTCATGGCTTCTGATGAGAAATGGTCTCTGAATCTTGATGAGGAACATTGAATATGCAATTTGCTTTTCTCTTGACGCTTTCAAAGCTCTTGTCCTAGTTTCCAAGCATTTGGTTATTCCGAGCCCTGGGGGACCCTCCTTAACTTCCTCCTTCTTGGAATTAGTTGAGCTTCTTGGATGTGTGGATTCATTTTGTCACAGCTGGAGAGCTAGGGACTTTGCCTTCTCCCATTTCTTTCTCCCCGTCTCTCGCCCCACCTGTCTTGGGACTGGCCGGAGGAGCGCGGCCTGCTCGCTGGGACAGGTGTGTGAGGCTCTGTTCCTTCCCTCTTTCTTTCACTGTTCTGCTCTTCAAATCCACACTCGTAGTTTTCCTGATTCAGGCCCTTTGCCGATTTCTTCTTCCTGCTCAATTCTTCTCAAGGCCCTTTCATCAGGAATTACTTGCGTGCCGGTCGTTGTATTTTTCAACTCTGGGCATGTATTGGACTTAAAAATCGTGTCTAATGATGAAATTTTCCTGTGTAAGGGTCACATCTTTTTTTATGCACGTGCGTTTTGTGTTTGTGGGAAGAGTCAACAGTTTAAATAATATCCTGTGGACTGCTGGGCAGAAAGATGCCTTGCAGGACTTATTATTGCTTCTTGTTTAATCACTGTTATCATTTGACATGAAATTAGCCATCCCCAATAGCTGAGTATGTGTTTAGTGGGTTCCTGAATGCGGGTTCCGAGTCTGTTTCCCCCTTGTGGTGTCTGCGGGGGGCTCTTCTGCAGAGCTAAGTGGTCATCCGTTTACAGCAGAGACTGATGAGGTGTCTGTGTCGGGCCCAGCAAAGTCTCTCAGCCAGGCCTTTAGACTCTGCCTTTTCCTGCATGTCCAGTTTTTCAGAGCCTGGAGGTGGGATCCGTGAAGTGTTCTGAGGCCCCTGGGGTCTAGAGTCCTCAGCTTTGCCTCTAATCTTTTACATTAGTCTTTTATTTACCCAAACCTCAGCTGCACACGAGGCAGCTGTGAAGGGAACACTGCTGCCTGCAATTTTTTCAACAAACAGCCCCTTGGGGTGAAGGCGAGACTCACAGAAGCCGACTTACATTAACAGGAGCAAGCAGACCTGCCACACGTCGGTGTTTCTCGGGGAATGCGGGTTGGACAGGCCGCTGCGGGGGACGCTGCAGGCTGTGGTCGGCCTGGACAGCAGCGGTGACCAGCACAAGGCAAGGCGTGCAGACTCGCTGTCTTCTCCGACCCGGTGCTCGGCCTGGGCGCAAGCTCTTCAGCTTGCTGGAAGGTCCCTGGTCAGTCCAGATTCTGAAAAAGTCGATTCTGCAAATGTGGGGGCAGTTTTCTTCTGCTGTTTTTGTGAAGGGTGATTCTCTGGATGTCCTTTCTCTGCTTTCACACGGGCATCGTTGGGCGATCCTGCAGGCTCCGTGCTCCTGAAAACCGTAAACTCTGGTTCTTCGCTTCTGTTATCACTGTACTTGCTTTTTCTCATTGTAGCAATTATTGGACATTAAAGTACTACTGCATTGTAAATCTCATCTCATCTGCATTTGGGTGCACTCACAAAATTCTTCATCGCATCCATATTCTTAAATTTACTGACTTGCGGAAGAACTTCTCCCTCTGAAATTCTTGTGGACCCATTTTTCATTTTGTCTTTCTCTTCTCCCGTCTCCTTGGCTTTGCACTCCTGGCTAACAGGCATGATTATCTGTCATTTTTTGAAAGTCAGACGCAGTATATGAGTACAGCACGGATGACCCGACATGCTGGTGGGGATTTACCGCTGCTCTGGCAGGTTTATGCTGGGGCCCGTCCCGAGCAAGGCAGTTATTTACAGAAAGCTGGGTTTCGACGTCAGTAAATTCTGGTCCAATTCTAGCTGTTCTCACCCTCCTGCCGCTCCAAGCCCTCCGTGGAAGCTTGGATCACTGTCTAGAGCTGAAGCCATGCCTCTGATCCCAGCATGTGGACTTCGAAACCCGTGTGCGGGCCTCGTCCCTCAGCTGCCCAGTTGACCCGCAGAGGCAGAGCTGGGAGGCGGCAGCCAGCAGCGGGCGCTGCAGAATGTGGGGCTGGCGCTGGAGGGAAAGGGGCCGCGTGGAGAGCTCCACCCCGTCGCACCCACTGATTTGTCAGCTCCCCTCGGACGAGGCTTCATGACGACCTTGTGGGCCGCCCCTCCGGGTGCTGAGCGCCGGTGCCGGCTGCCACGCCGGTTCCCACCGCCCAGCCCGCGTGCTGAGGCAAAGCTCTCAGGCCCCTTCGCCTGCACCAGCAGCAACGTGTGACCCCACCCACTCTGAGCGCACACGCGGGGTCCTGCGGGCCTGGCCCCCGGCTGAGGGTCTGCAACTTGGTCTCTGCTCGCGCACGCCGGGGGCACCCCGTAGACACACGCTGCCTTCCGAGTCAGAGAATCTCGGCCACTTGGGCTCTTCCCCCGTCGTGTGCTGGGTGCTGTCCCCAGAGCACCCTCTCCGGTCAGGTGGGTGCGGTTTTCAAGGAGGAGCCCTGGGATGTGAGTCCAGCCACTCGTCCTGCCGCGTGGCGCTCCGACACCGCCCGGCTGCGTCCCTGCGCCCACGGCACTCGTCCCGGGGGCCTTGACGCCCGGGGCATTCGGCGCTGTCCCCGGGGGCCGGGTCACACAGCCGGAACTGGCTAAGTGCAGACACCCATGGACGCTGGGCGTGTGCGTGGGGCCGGGCGCTGGCTGCGCCCGCCAGGTGACAGACAACATCTGCTCGGTCACACGCTCCTCCAGACGTGTTGATGGGGACAGGACAGTCCCTGACACGCGGGGTCGATGGGCCCGGGTGGCCGTGGAGGGCGTCGGTGATGTCCAAGGCGCCCAGAACCACTGGCGAGCAGGCAGGTGCCCTGAGCCGATGGGAGGACGAGCCTCAGCCGGTGAGGGGTGAGCTGAGAGCAGATGGCTTCAGGCGGGGATGGTTGGGGACTGTGACAGGAAGGGCAGGCACAGAGAGACAGAGGCCTCGGTGACTGCGGGTCTCAGGAGCACACATCCTGCTGCGGACAGAGAGAGGGCGGCTCGGTCCCCGTGAGACGCACCGTGCTGGTGGGGGGCACCCAAGTCGGGGGCAGTTTGCAACGACTGTGCCTCCCGTGTGACCCTGACTCTGAAAACCGTGAGGTGCGGCCCGTCTGCGTGGCGACCTGCACAGAGAGCCCAGAGTTTTCTGTCCCTCTCTGCTCCCTGCATGGCTCCGTGGCCGCCCCCCGCAGTCCTGTGCGCCGAGTCCGGGGAAGAAGACGACTTGCGGGCGTGTTACCAGGACGTGGCAGGTGGTCGTGCCCCCGCCCTCAGCGGAGCACGGCCCTGGGCGGACAGCGTCTGGTCTGCCAAGTGAAGTCTGAAGTCATCGGTCATTGCTACACCCACGTGCAGTCCATCCCTGCTGGGGGACGGGTGTCAGCGGCCAGTGCGTCCTGACACGTGCGGCAGACACAGGGTCCCGGGAGGAGCGTTGAGTGTGTGAGTGCAGCGCGAGGGCCCCCAGACTTGAGAACCCGAGCCTGTGCCCCCAGGGGCTGGGCGTCCCCTGCAGCGCGTGGGAGCCGAGCCGGGTCCAGGCGGGAGGAGGCAGCGCTCCAGCTCAAAAACAGGCAGAGGGAACAGCTCTCTCAGCTCCGCCTTACGTCCACCTGGGCGCGCGCTGAATTTTGCACCCTTGTCAATTCAGAACCGTCCGCTTCCTTCTCACCCGCAGGAGAGAGGGCGGCATTGTCACATAGATGCCATCGCTTGTCTCACGAAGCAGTCGGGTATCTTCGGCTCATACGGGATCCATTGAGATCTCCTTTGCTAGGACACCCCGATACTCTTCTTTGGGGCCCACTTTTCTGTTTGGGAGGGGTTTTCTCCTTTTCGAGGGTTATTGACACCCTCGTCTGGTTTGCAGTTGCACAGGTCGGGGGGCTCTGGTGCGCGTGGGGACATCACCTAAGAACCGCACCCCTGCAGAGGTGGCGAGAACCTGCCCCAACGGTGGGGAGGACGGGCCTCGCAGGGGAGCCAGCTGCAGCGTGGCGCAGAGATGGCCACGCTCTGCAGAACATCAGATGTTCGTTGTTCTGAAGCAAAACTGAATGAAGTGTCTGTGCGACGGCCTGTAGTGTCCTTGAGCGACCTCCGAGCACGAGACGCCCGTTTCGCTGCGATCACACGCCGCCCGGGTCCCCTGCCGGTGAGCTCCCGCATCCCACTGAGGCTCGTGGGGAGACGCACCGTCACCTCCGGGTGCTCCTGAAATGTCCACTCCCCCGTGGAGTGCAGTCGGGATGACCTCCCTCCAGACACACAAAGAACGCACCGCAGAGGCATCGACACTCAGCATGGAATGGAGCAGATTTTTCGTTTAAGAAAACGGAAAACTGTCTTATTTTCAAAAGCCACAAAGCAATAACATGTGCTCTTGTCCCAGAATGCAGTTGAAGACCACTTGAAGAAAGAATAGGGCACAGAAACATGTCCTTGACTGGTTTAGATAAATACACCTGCAGAACGAAGGCGAGGAGCTGCGGGGCGTGGACGTGGGGCCGGAGAGCCACCGGGCCACCCCCCGCAGGGGCGAAGGGTGCAGTGGGTGGGCGAGCCCTCTCCCCCGACCTGGAAGCAGGCGGCAGGCAGCCGGGGGGCGGTCTCCACACCGTTTGCGAACTGCTGCTGGACACGGTGTCTCTGTTCCTCTCGGGCCCGTGACTGTGCAGACATGGAGGCCCTGGACCCATGGCAGGGACACACTGTCCCCTCCCCGCAGGCGCCGCCCAGCTGCGGTACAGGTGGTTCCAGGGCCTGGCCACTGTGGGCCCCTCTTCAAAGCGAAGACGCAGACAGAAACGGCCTCCGGGAAGGAGGAGTTCTCAGCCACCGCAGGTGAGGACGAGGACTGTAACTTCGAAAGGATGTTCTCGTTGCTTCTGAAGAAGTAAAGAAGGAAGCGACAGCTGGCGACTGCCTGCAGCCTTGAGGTCAGCCTCTGTGTCCTGCTCACATGGCATCCAGTGGGGACCGGGAGAAGGTGGCGAAAGGAGGCCCCGAACACACCCGGCACAGGGGGCCCACAGATGGCTCTCCCGTCCTCCTCCTGCACGTGCCCGCCAGCCGGGGGCTCAGCCTTCTTCCCGCCTGGCAGGAGGGTGTGGCCAGGACTCCCAGTCCAAGCAGAAAGGGCCCCAGGAGCACGTTTTCAGGCACGAAGTCTCTGCCACGAGGCTCCACCTCCCTCCCTCCAGGTTCGGGACAGAGGAAAGCACGTCCCTCTCATCCAGGACACTCGACAAGGACGCCTGAACTTAAGACAAGTAAACAGTTTTCAAGCCTCCACAAGGACGATCCCGCAGCGAGAACCGGACGGCAGCTCTTGGGCGCCCGCGTCCTGACTTCCCGCTTCTGCGGGGCCCCCGCCCGCACCGGCCGCTCGGCCTGGTCCTGCAGAGACGCCGGCCCCCATTTCCCTGCGCCCGGGATGACTCAGACCACAAATGCAACAACTGAACTGACTCCATAAATTTTATTTGTGGAAAGAAACACGTCCTCAGTGGGCGCCAGCTTGTAATTTGGGTACGTTGACCAGTGGCTTCGAGAATGAAAAACAGAAAGAGAGGGTTTCGGAACTCTACCACCAGATGCCCTGTCCTCAGGCTGGAGGGCGATCCGGGGGCAGCGGGGCATGTGAAAGGCCTGACAGGGTCGCTGGCAAGGTCGGCCCACGGCCCCGGCCCCCATTTCCCACTGTCTCCCCATTTGGTGCCTTCCCCTGCTTGCCGCCTTTCCTGGTGCTGGACTCACGCAGTTTTGGGACTTGTATTCTTTGTTCACGTCCTCGGCAGATGCGGGATGGCTTGTCTGTAGTACCTGCCCCTTCCCCACCTGCCTCACACGGTCCCTTCCACTGCTCCCGGCTGGACACTCTGCTTGGCTCTGGGCTGTGCCGGGCGGTGCCGGGCGCTGCTGGTCAGTGCTGGGCTGTGCCGGGCTGTGCCGGGTCGTGCCGGGTCGTGCCGGGCGCTGCTGGGTGGTGCTGGGTCAAGCTGGGACGCACTGGCTGCCTTGCAGATGCTGGGGTTTCCCTTCTGAGCGAGGCTCCCCCACCGGCACCTCTGAACTGAGGGACAGTCATTTGCAAGCAGGAGCCCAGGAAGGCTGTGCCCCCGGAGGGCCGCGGACACTGCTGCCCTGTGGTGTCACTGGCGGACTGAGGAGCAGGGGTCCTCAAGCTGCCCAGCTGCTGGACTCATTGATGCAACTGCAGTTCCGCTGCAAAGGCTCCACCCATGACAGCAGCTCCCGGGGACCAGGCCACCCAGCACACACCCCGTTCCCGCCTCTCCACTCCATCCTGCCTTCGTCCACACCCATGTGGACTTGGAGATCCCGCTGCTGCGTCCTGGTGAGTGACAGGTGACCTGTGTCTGGCTCCTGGGGGGGTGGGGGGTGACTGCTTCCCGGGGCTCCATTCAGGTGACCTGCTTGGTGTCCCCAGGCCCTGCCACACGGCACCAGCTCTGATGGCGGCCCCCTCGCCGCGAGAGGCCGGGCGCCCAGCTGTGCACCTCTCTTTACCTGCGGTCCAGCCCGCGGCTGCAGGCAGAGCAGGCTCACAAGGGCCAGTGCCAGCTGCGTCCACACGGCGTGACCGCTGATGCTCTGCTGGTGGGTGGCCAGACCCTCCCTCCACACCGCCAAGTTACAACTCGGTCCGGGCTCAGCCTGACGCCGGGCACGAAGCCGCGTCCTGTCGTCACCGATACGGCGCACACGTGGGATTTGTGAGAGGACAGGTGACCCAACCCAGAGCCTGCAGCCCAGCCCAGTCCCGGCTTCGCCGCCCCCACGCCCGGCCTCCCCTCGGGCCCGAAAAGCTCACTGGAAACCGCGCAGAGATCACCAGTCCCCATCCACCTTCCAGTCTCACCTAGATGTCAAAATGTTGACTTTGTCCCTGTGAAATGCGGCTTAAAAAAAATCACATCTTTTCAAATTTTCTGCAATCCCTGTCATTTGCAGCATATGTTCGTGCATAATGATGTTCGTAAGTGAAGTGACATTTCAGAGTAATGAGGCTCAGTGACAACGTGTGAGAGCTGTGACAAGTTTGCTCGAATATACAGAGGAGTGCAGACAAACCCCAGGCGGCCGAGGCCGGGTCCCCACGCGGTCTCTGCAGCCCGAGGCGGCGCCTGACCCGTGGCCGGAGGGCCAGCGCGGTGAGGAGCAGGGGCCAGGACCCTGTCCGGCCAGCCGGTGCCGGAGGAGTGACAGGCCAGGTGCCCACAGGAGCTGAGAGGAACGGGGGCGTGAAGGCAGGCCAGCGAGGAGGGAGCCGCTCCGGACGGGCAGAAGCGGCCACGTGACTTCCTGTCCTCACTTTGCTAGACCGGTCTCCCCGCTTTCCCACGAGGGACATGGCATTGCCTTCCGGGGCGAAGCGGGGGCTGCAGAAAGGCCTCGCGTGTGGGTCCTGGGGCCCGTGTGCTGTAACTGGAGAGAACGCTTTGGTTAAAAAGCGCCCCGTTTCAGATGAAGGTGAGGGCTCCCCCAAGTAGGGGCTGGGGGCAGGGCGCGGGTTAGGTTGGGTTCCTGCTCCGCGGGGACCCCCAGGAACTAAACGAGCTCTCGCACCATTTCCAAAGGGCTTCCGGCCACTGTGCACAGAGGAAAGCTCATCACTCCGCCTGTGCTGTGAGCGGGACCCCAACACCTGCTGCCCCCTGGGGCCCCCGAACAGCCCTGTACCCTCCGGTCACAGGCCCCGGGCGGACAGGCGGGCGCTCCCGAGGCTGAGCCGTGACAAGACAGCCCCGTGCGGGCACCCCTCCCGTGATGCCTCCACGCCGCGTCCTCCTCTGCGACACTGCTGTCCCCGCGGGACACCGGCCCCGCGCTGGGCTGACGGCTGCCTGCCGTGGGGGCTCCGGGCACGCAGAGGGGCCTCGTGGTGCTGTGTCCCCTGCTCACTGCCCCGCCGGAGCAGCTCAGCAGCCACAGCCACGCCTGTGTTCCCTGTGGGGCCAGGGCTGGGTGCACTGAGGATGGGGGTCCCCGGAAATGGGGAGCTTCTCGTGTAAGGATGACGGCATGGGCTGGGGGAGAGGCCCAGGAAAGAGTCCCCAGAGGGGCTCCCCATAGGGGTGTCCTCAGAGGAGGGTCCCCACAGAGAGGTGCCAGAGGAGGGTCCCCAGAAGGGGGTCCCAGAGGTGTCGCAGTGGAAAGTCCCGGACATCCTCTAGGGAGCACACGCCTCTGGTCTCCGACACGTGCTCCCCCCGTGCTGGTTGACACTCGTCCCCACGCCCCGGCGGGCACCGCTCCGCCACACGTTAGCATCTGTTTCGTGTCTGTGCCAGACGCCGGCTCAGATCCGACGCAGATCAGCTCCGTCCACTCTGGGCCTGGCGGCAGGCGCTCTTCCTTCTCCGTCACACCAGGGGCTCGGGGCTGGGGGGCGGGTGACGTGCCAGGGGGCCGGGCCGCGCTCTGTGAAGTGTGTCACCGCGCCAGGGCCCAGCTGGGCACTGCCCGCCCTGTGCTGGAGCAGGGCTCCGCCCGCCGCCTCCTGTCGGAGCCCAGGGGACGCCCGCGCCTCGGGACCCCGGCAGGTGCCCGAGAGGTCTGGCCACTGAGGTCGCCTCGTGGGGGCTGGTTCTTACCCAGACCTTGGCGAGCATCCTGAGCACCCTCGGGGGCAGACCCCACGCCACCTGGAGCAGCACGGCCAGTCGAGGCGTCGGGGGGCCCGGAGTGCGTGGGTCAGGCTCCGACGGCCATATCCGCCCAGCCCAGCACGTCGTCGTGCGTGTCCCAGGAGCGGGCGCCAGCACGTGTCCCCTGCCCTCCGCGTGCAGTGGGCGCCTGCCCCTGGCCGGGTGGCCTGCAGGAGCTTCACTTTGCTTCTGATCCCGTCAGCCGACTGCTCACAGGGTCTGGGGCAGCTCCGAGGCCTGTGGGCAGGCCGGACCAGGGGCCCTCCTGTCTGTCCTCTGAGCAAGTCGCCATCTGCTCCTGCACCTGCAGGTGACCCTGGGGCCTCCCCCTTCCCCCGTCCCCCGTCCCGTCCACCCTGTCACCTGCCGAGACTCCAGACAGGCCACTGCAGGCTGCCAGCTGCAGGGACCTCGCGCTCGGGGCGTCCTGCTCTCGGAGCCCGGGTTTTGCCGGACGGACAGACAGCACCTCGTCCACTCACCACGGCTCTGCCCAGGGCTCCTCCTGCCACTCTGTCCCCAGGCTTCCACTGTCTCTCTCGCTCCCGTGTGTCACGGTGACGTTGTCTGGACCGAGCCGCAGGCCGACCTCGTGGCCGGAGGCTGCATAACCCAACGGCCGGCAGACAGTGCTCACGAAGGGCCGAGACGCTGGAGCAGGGACACGCGGGCCCCTCGCCCCGGAGAAGGCGTCCCTGCCAGGAGGACTGGCGGTGAGGGAGAGTCCCCGCGTCTCCTCGGCCCCGGCCCGGAGCGAGAGCTGAGTCCACAAATCCCTTCATCGCAGACTTTTATGTCCTCATTACGGTGGCTTGGGAAACATTTCAAAATTAGACAAGCATTAGCTTAGCTTATAAAATTAAAAATAAACTATAACAGCTTTAATGATGTTGTATTAAATGCCAGGCCTAATAATACTTCGCATTTCTTTAATTCTTTATGGCTTTCAGCACACTTGTAAATAACTAGGAAGATGCGGAGTCATCTGGGAAGACATTTTCCACACCCTGGTCGGGGTGCGCCGGGGGGTCTGGGGGTGCCCCCCACATGGGGGTGACTCAGGGTGCAGGGCTGACCTCGGGCCAGCGCAGGTCTCAGGGTCGGGGCCAAGGGTGGCCGGGGGTTTTGTCCACATCCCTTTGCCTTCCGGTCTCTGGCTCCGCGGAGAGACGGCACAATCCGTGGCTCTCACCGCAAGAGGAAGAGGCGGGTTCCCTGTTGAAAAACCAGTACGATTTGGGTTTAAGGCCCCGGTGTCCACAGAGGATGAGGGAGCAGGTGGGAGGGGCGCCGCGCGGGGCAGCGGACAGCGCGGCGAGGAAGCCCCCACGGTGGGGCCCGAGCCCCCTCCACCTTGGCCCTTCCCCGGGGTCCGCGTGGGACCCGGTCTGAGCCCCTCCAGCACAGCCTCCCCTCGAGAGGACGAGCCCGTCCCCCGGTGAGCGCCGACCGCCTTTCCCAGGACGGCAGGGAGCAGTCACCAGCATCTCTGCCTTCTGGGGCCTGGCGCCTGGCTGAGGTTGTGCGGTTTCGTTCCGGCCGCAGGTCTGCGCATCAGAAGCAGAGCGATCGCAGACGTGAGACCTGCCTGGCCCCCGAGAATGCAGTGCTGCCCGCCACAGCCAGAGGCTCCCTGGGTGGGGTGAACCTGTGAACCGGCACGTGCACCCTGAGTCTCGTCCCTGTGTGGCCTTGGACACCCCTCATGCTCCCGGTGTCACCTGTGCCCTGTGGGACGCTCTCAGGAGGGAGCTTGTGGGGGCACAGACGAGAGGACGGAGGGCCCCAGCACAGTCCCGGCTCAGAGAAGCCTCTGTCAAGCTGGGGCGCACGCTCATTCCTGCTCCCCGCCCTGGTCTCTCTCCGCCGTGTCCAGCAGCCGTGTGTCCCTGTCACGCCCCGTCCTCTCCGTGCCCACACGTCCCCTCCTGCAGCACCTCTGACGCAGACGCCCGCGTAGGATGCGCGCGGGGCAGGTCCAGCCACGACGTGTGACGAGAAAGGAGAGGGTGCGAGCCAGTTGCCTGGGGCTGTGGACACAGGGAGCCAGTGGCAGGGACCTGCGGGAGCCCAGAGAGGTGTCCTCCACACTCTCTGTCCGCATTCGATTGGCGACACACGGGGCCAGGTGAGAGGGGAGCGCTGTGCCTTCGCTCCCACCGCCACCTGGCGAGAGGCTGCTCTCCTTTCTACAAGCGTGAGGCTGCAGCAAGAGGGGAGGCTGTGCGGAGCCTCTGAGCGGGTCCCGGAGAGGCCGGGCACCGGAGCTGGCCCGCAGGCCGTCTGGAGTGTTTGCACACCTGCCCAGGTCCCTCGGAAGCAGGGCGACTCTTCAAAAGCTTTGCTGCGGAGAAGATCAGCGCCCCGTTCCTCTGACGTGAAGCCGTTCCCCCGACAGGCTTCCGGAGGAGCGGCAAGCGTCTCGGGAAGCAAGGACAGTCTGGAGCCACTGCTGGCCGCTGGCCATGTCCCCCGTGTGTGCACAGGGGTTCCTGTCTCTCGAGGCCCCCGCTTCTGGCACAAACCGTTACCCCCACCACTCTCCACGGAGCTGGCGGGGAGGCGAGGAGGCCCGGCAGGAACGCCGCGCTCCTAACCAACGCTGGCCCGTCCAGCCTGCTTCTCCCAGTCCCTGCGCTTCGGCCGCGAGGCGTCACTGCTGCCTCAGTGCGTCTGACCCGGACGCCCAGGCGGCGAGCCTCAGAGACCAGCCGCGCCCGCAGCAGCCAGCTGGGCCCGGGCCCGTGGGCGAAGGGTCTCGGCATCCTGTTCCCGAGCCCGTCCCGTCGAGGTGACCCTCCTCGCTGCACACGGGTGACCTGCGGTCAAACGTAAGTTTACCTTCCAACTGCCAGTCCTGGCACGTCGGGCCTCTGCAGCCTCGGAGAAGGAGCCGCATGATTCTCAGAGGACGAGCCGATCAGTTATGTGGATGGAGCCAGAGATCCCGGCTTTATAAACACCCGTAGTCAGCAGAGCGCCACGCAGACAGTAATGTGCTTGATTTCCTTCTCTCACAGCAGCACAAAAACACTTGATGTCTTTATTTAGGGGTAAGTACTCACAGAGGCTGTGAAATACCTGCGTAGAGAATGTTTGACTCGGGCGTGTTTCAGTTTGTGCTGAGGGCCTGCCCATCCTGGCTGTTTACGATCTTTCACCTCCCAGACCAACAGGCTCTTCGCAGCGTGGGGACAATGCTATCATTTGAAAAGAAACTCAGAGTAAGAGCGATTTTACTCCACATGTCAGCAAAGGGAGTCCATCAAATTCAGTACTGGCCTCCCCAGTCATCAACGTTATCTCAGCTTTCCTACCTTCACACAAATTGGGATGTGGAGTATGCTGGTCAGGATGTGGAGCGCGATGCTCTGATTCGAGACGCAGAGTGAAACGAGCCCCGGCCCAGCCGGTCACGCGGCCCTCGCCTCGCACACACACGTGCTCTCTGAACACGACGAGGCCGCTTCTGAGAAACGTGCTGTTGGCAGCTTCATTGCGTGCGAGCCTCGGGGTGTCATCACAGCCAATACGGCACAGCCGGTGACACCAGGCGTCACGGAGTGCCCGCGCAGGACCACGGCTGCCCAAAGTGTCGTTAAGCAAAACGTAGCTGTGGCCACCTTTACTGCGCGTGCATGTGTGCGCGAGTGAGTGTGTGTGTGTGTGTGAGTGCAAGCACCGGAGACCTACTCTCTTAGCAAATCTCAAGTATACGAGACATCTTTTTAGCCACCGTCAGCATGCAGGGCTCAATCTCCCAAGCTCATCCATCTTGCTTAACTGGAACTTTCTACCCTTCGACCAACCCTTCCCCAAGCCCTCCTCCTCACCGCGGGTGACCACGACTCTACTCGCTGCCTTTTATGAGGCTGATGTTCTCTATTCCACAGGTAGCTGGGCTCACATAGTGTCTGTCTCTCTGTGTTTGGTTCTTTTGACCACAGTGAAGGTCCTTCAGGTTCATCAATGTCATCGCCAATGTCAGGATCTCCCTCTTCTTCATGACTGAATAATATTCCATTGTCTGTGTAGACCACAGATTCTCCATTCACCCTGACATCCCTCCAGCTATCCATCCATCCATCCTCCATCATCTCTCATCCTCTCAGCTATCCATCATTCATCCTCCATCCTCCATCCATACATCCACTCACCCATCCATCCATCCATCCATCCATCCATCCATCCATTATTCATCCATCCTCTCAGCTATCCATCATTCATCCTCCATCCACAAATTTTCCACCAATCCATCCATCACCCACTGATCCATCCATACATCCACTCACCCTTCCATCCATCCATATATCATCCATCCTCCATCCATCCTCCCATCCTCTCATCTATCCATCATTCATCCTCCATCCATACATTTTACACCAATCCATCCATCACTCACTGATCCATCCATACATCCACTCACCCTTCCATCCATCCATATATCATCCATCCTCCATCCATCCTCCCATCCTCTCATCTATCCATGATTCATCCTCCATCCTCCATACTTACATTATCCACCAATCCATCCCTCTATCCATCAATCCGTCATCCATCCTCACATCCAAAACTGAGGCAAGAAGCCTCCAAATTCCCCATTACTTTGAAGAATCTGACGGTAGACTTTCTAAAACAACATACTTTTAACTAATTCTGTTAGATTTGAATCATCTCATGTTTTTCACAGAATAGTTTAATCCCTTCTTTTTTTCTTTTGTCTTTATTTTTTGACATTTTCCTAGTGCTGTTGCTGTCCAATTTTACAAGTAAACTGTATTTCATCAGTTTTAGATTTACAAAACTGTTGCATGGCTATCATAGAAAATTTCAGATGACCCACGCCTCCTTTTCCGCATGAGGAGGTCAACATTAGTACGGCAACATGTTCTAGTCAATGAACCAGCATTAAAAGATCCGTATTACCTAGCACACCCCTCTTTATTCAGATGTCCTTCATTCATACCTAATGTCCTTCTTCTGTTCCAGGACCGTGTCCAGTTATCATTTTTCCTGAGACTTCACTTGGCTGTGACAGTTTCTCAGACTTGTCTTTATATGAGGATCTGGGTCAGTGTGAGGAGGACTGGAGAGGGTGCAGTGAGGGCCCTCAGTGGGCCACCCCTGTGCTTTTACACAAGTGGACTGGGGGTGGGTGAGCGAGAAAGACCACTGAGGTGAAATGACCTCATCACAGTACCTATCACATGAATGACCACTGGTGGTGCTGGCCCTGATCACCCTGACGGGGGTTTGTCAGATTTCTGCACTCACAGTCATTCCACTGCCCCACGCTCTTCCCCGAGCTTCGACACCTCAACCTCTTGTGGGCAGCCATGTGCAGTCCATTCTTTGGAGGGTGGACTCGCACATCACTGCATACAGGACATAGCCTTTTGTGTGGCAGCCGTAAATGCATCTGTTGGATCTTCGTTTCATACGTTGGATTCTTCTGTTGCTCCCAACCTTCTGTTTTAATCACTGGGGGTGCTTCCAGCAGTCTCATGACCCTTTGGACACACCCATCACTGTATGTGTGTGCACCTGTTACTCCCTGGCACCGTGAGAAGCTCCAGGTGTGTCTTGCACCTTTACTGCCTCTGTCCTGCCGTCAACCTCTCTCCACGAAACCCTGGTTCCTTGTATGGAGAATGGTGTTAGGCACCAAGATCTGCATGCGAGGTGCTCTCACTGCTGCTGGGGCGCCCTTGCGTCAGAGAGCCGGGGAAGGAGTGTGTGCCCTCGTCCATGTAGATGCACGCGCCCTCGGTTCTGTTTGTTTTGTCTGCATAATCATCCATGTTCAGATGAAGCTCAAGAGTCCATACTGGTCGTTCCCACTCAAATCCATTCCACAGAGATTATGCTGCCCTCCTCCCTTCGTCTGCCGCTAAACTCCCCTCCGACAGGGAGAACACATTTCATTGTTCAAGGTCAGAGTCCATATGTCATGATTTCGGAATTATCACCCCATGTGACTGCCAGATGGAAGTATTATAAATTGAGTGCAGTGCTGGTCTCCAGCTATTTCTGTCTTTAATCTTGCAGATTCTACTCATTCCCAAAATGACTCGGGTCAGCGTCTTTCTCCCCATCTCTCCATAAGGTAGTTTCCTACATTTGTGATACATTTCGTTTCTCGTGTCGCATTTTTCATTCCAACCTGAGATTTCCTCCATCTCCTACACGATTTTTAAAAATTGATCTACATTAAGGTTAATCTTTACGATTTGAATTTCTATGGATTTTGAAACACGCATATCGTGGAGCCAACATTACCACATCAAACAGAATAGTTTCATTGTCCTGAAAGAGTACTCTGTGATTCGCCTGTTCAACCACTGATATACTTACTGCCTCTACATTTCTGCCTTCATCAAAATGTCACAAAATTGGAATCATACAGTGCGGCGCCTTTTCACACTGACTTCTTTTACTTAGCATTCTTTAAGATTTATCCATGCCCCAGTATGGCTTGATCGCTAACTTCTTTTAACTGCTGAATCATATTCTCCTAAGTGGTCAACCACATCTTACCTAGTCATCGATTGAAGACCTTCGTGTGTGCATCCAGTTATTGGTGATAATGTACAATGTCGCTGTAAGAATATACAGGAAGTTTTTTTTGCTTTGCGTTATCAGTTAGATTAGAAACCTGTGAGCAAATTTGTTAGATTTTATGTAAGACTCTGTTTAGCTTTGTAAGAGACTTCTGACCTGTCTTCCAAAGCATCTCCCTCACATGCCTTTCTGACTAGCAATTGATGTGAGATTATGTTACTCAAATAGCCTCTCTGATAGCTTCATGGTGATTCATATCATTTTAATTAGCAATTGACTCCTCAACAATGGTACAGAGTGTTTGTTTCTGTTTGTTTACCATCCGTACCTTTTCCCTGGCCAAGGATCTTTGCAGACCTTTTGCCCACCTCTCCCGTGGTCTGCTCATTCTCTGGTTGTGGGGTTTGAAGTGTGGCCTTGTTCACATTTTGGATATGTTTTCTACCAGATTTGTGTTTTGAAAATAGTGTCTGCCAGTCTGAGACTTAACACTGTCTTTCACAGAGTAAATGCTTTTCGACAGATTCTTTACAATCATAGATAGTTATCTTTTCTATGTAGTGTTTGTCATTTGTGAATAAAGACATTTTTATTTCTTCCTTTCAAATATGTATGCTCACATTTCATTTCCTTTTCTTGTCTTATTGCACTAGCTAGGATTATCAATATGTAGGAGTATTGAGAGAGGACATCCTTGCTTTATTCCTGATTATTTGAAGAAAGTGTGACCTACGAGGTCCACTATAGCTTTTTGCCAATATTCTTTGTCAAACTGAGGCCATCTCCTGCTGTTCCTAGTTTGCCTAAAATTTTTAATCATCAGTGGGTGGGTGCAGTCTGTCACACACCATCAGCATTACTTGAAATCAACTAGTTTTCTCATGATAGTTTGCATTGATTGATTTTCCAATAATGAACCAGTCTTGTGTATCTGAAGTAAGTCCCATTTGATCATGATGTATAATTATTTTAGACATTGTTGGTTTGGACTTGCCATTATTTTGCTGAGGTTTTTGTTATGTGAGTTATCAAATGTGTGGGCATGGAGTCATTTGTAGTATTCTTGTATTTTCATTTCAGTGCTTTGGGGATCAGTAGGCAAGATTGCTATTTCATTATGACATTCATGATTAGTGTGTTCGCTCTTATTTAACTTGCTTAAAGATGAATCAATTATATTAAACTTTTCAAAGAACCAACCATTAATTTTGTTATTTTATCTACTGTTATTTTTGATTCAATTGCTTTGATCCTACTTGATTATTTCTTTTCTTGTTTTCTCTGGCCTTATACTGCATTCCTCTCTCTAGATTCTTAATGTGGGAGCACCACTTACCGATTTGGGATCTTCTTGATGCTCTTATGTATGCGTTTCATTCTATGTATTTTCATTACATCACTGATTTTGTCATCTCTCACAGATTTTGAGAAATCGTGTTCTTACTTCTATTTCATTCACTTTTTGAAACAAAATTTCCTAGAAATTCTTCTTTGATCCGTGCCCTATTTAGAACTATATTGTTTAATCTCCAAATATTTCACACTCTCCCAACTATTCTTGTGTTAGTAATTTCTCATTGATTTCCATTGCCATCTGGTTTTATATGGCTCCTCATCCTTTAAATTTACTTTGGGATGTTTATGGCCTAGAATTTGGTCTATTTTGGTAACTGTTTCATGTGCACTTGGGAAGAATGTGCTTCTGCTGCTGCTGGATGAAGTCTTCTGTTGGCATCAACTGGATCTGGGTGATCGATGGTGCTGCTCAGGTCAACTGTACCTGGAATGATTTTCTGCCTGATTAATTTGTCCTTTACTGACAGAGGAGTGTTGAAGTCTTCCAGAATAATAGGGGATTTCGTCCATTTCTTCTTGCCATTTTTACTGATGTATTTTGACATTCTGTTGCTAGGTCCATACACTTTTTTTTAGAGTATGTCTTTCTGGGGAATTAACTCCTTTATCATTATACAGCACTCCCCTTTGTCCCTGATAATCTGCCTTGTCTAGAGGTCTGCTTTGTCTGAAATGAGTGTAGCCTCCTACTTTCTTCCAGTTACTTAGAACTTATTTAATTCTTTATACGTAAAATTTATCTCTTACAGATAATTGATATTCAGGACCCGCGTTTTCTTTAATCTACTCAAAAGTCTCTGCATTTTAATTGCTATATGTAGTCCATTCCTATTTAAAATAATTCAAAAAAATAAAATTATAGTATCGTATATCTATTAATTGCACTTATTTTTTGCCTCTCTTCTGACTTGTCCCTCTTTTGCTGTCTTCTCTGGTTTCAAGCGAGCACTGTATGACACCAATTTATTTCCTCTCTTCCTGTACGTATGTTATGTCTATGTCGAAAATTCGATGCCTGCCCTACAGTCTTTAATACACATTTGTCACTAGTCTAAGTCTGCTTTCAAATAGCACTCGACTCCCACATGCGCAGTGCCCGTTCTCAGGGGCTGAGAATATTATAACTAATACCCCCCATTCCTCCTTCCTCTTCCTTCTGTCATTTCATTTGTGCACATGCTGTTGTCACCCAATGAATGGCTTCTAGTATTACTTTGAAAAAAATGATCTTTTCAAGAAAATTAAAACGATAAGACGTTTATGGCTTTCCGCCATGTTCCCTATGCCACCCTCCTTCTGTCCTGGGGACTCTGCCCCCCAGCCGGGATCATTCTCCTTCTCCGTGAAGAGCTTTTTTTAAAACATTATTGTGAGGCCTTCAAGTGACAAATGTTCTCCGTTTTTATTTGTGTTTAGTAGCCCTCCTTCATTTTAAAGGATATTTACTTTTTTAATTTCAACATTTTATATGTTTCACTTCATCCTCTTCCTGCCTGATGGCTCTTGACGTGCTGTGCTGAATTATCCTTTCTTCTATGGAAGTGAAGTGCTAAGCTTTTCTCTGTCTTCTTTCAAGTTTTTCCTCGTTGTGTGGTTTGCTGGTGTTTGAATAAAAATATTATATTCACATACGATGTGCCTGATCCTTCCTTGTCTTTTCTCTATTCTACTTCCTGCTCAGTGAGCTTCCTGGATCTGTGGCTCTGCGTCTACCAGCAATTTGAAAATTTCTTACTCATTATTCTTAGCGCACACACACCACACACACCACACACACACCACACACCACACACACGCCACACACACACCACACAAACGCCACACACGCCACACACGCCACACAAGCCACTCACACGCCACTCACATGCCACACACACG
>RJWH01009407.1:0-22933 GCA_004363575.1 Solenodon paradoxus | reverse complement strand
AACCACTGCTCCACCAGGGGCATGCCTACACATAAGATTCTACTAGTTTCAGGTCTATAACAATGATTTAATATCTGTATATTTCAGAATGATCACAATAAAGTCATTAACATCTGTCACCGTACATAGTGTTTAATTATTTTTTTCTTGTGATGGGAACATTTAAGATGGACTCTCTTGGCACACCCTGATGGCTTAGTGGTAAAGTGCTGGACACAGTCCACATACATCTCAAGGACCCAGGTTTGTGACTCAGGGCGAGGGTGAACAACCAGGATGAATAACTGCATAGAAAATAAAATACTTTGTTCCTCCCTCTCCCTGCCTGCCTGTGTCAGTTCGCCTTCATTCCTACCTGCACCTTTCCTTAAAAAAAAAAAATTTACTCTCAGAAACTTTCATATATGAAATACATTATACATTATTATCTTAGTCCCCATACTGTATGTCACACATCCTTATGACTTATTTATTTGGTACATTTAATTGGTACATTTTGACCCCATTTTGCCCACGTTTACTGCCAGTCTGTTGACAGATCACTCTTCCTTAAATCTTTTCCACCAACACAATTCACTATTTTATATTTAATTATCTAGGTACATATCTGGGCTAATTCTCAGAGTAATTACAAGTCTGTACATGTTTTGTGTATTACAAGCATGAAGATCATTTTTTTTAAATAAAAATTGTGACATGTACCACATCTTACCACAAGAGGGCACTCTGGTGCTGCTGAAAAGCGAACTGGTAGTTTCTTCCTTCCCACTCCCTCTCACGATTGGTCGTGAACTATACAGCCAAGTTGGAAACCTCACAAATACCCAGGTAGGTAGCTTTCTGATTCATAATATTTTGTTCATGTTTATTAATATAAACTTGTCATACTGTTGGAGGACTCATCCTCGTTTTGCGACTTGATGTAGCGTAGAATCCAAATGCCTTTGGATGATTGGTATCAGCCAGTGACACAGATTTCACCAAAAAGAACATGGAAAAAAGAATATCTACATCTATATCTATGTGTGCCGGTGTAATCACTTACTCAACAAATAGTCACTGCACATTGTTTTCGGTACTGAGGAGATGATGCTGAGTAGACAGTGCTGCCTTGGATCTCGCGGCCTAGTTAATCTGGTGGCAGCCTGACTTGACAAGACAAGCTGGACAATCCAAAATTAGAAAAAGTATTTCATGGGTATGTGAAAGCCAGCGTCTGAAAATATACTTAAAGGATACCTGCCCAGAAAAGTCAATCTGTAATGGAAGTCAGCAAGTGAAGAGTATTCCCATGTCTTTCCAAACCTGATTGGCACGGTTGGCCTGGTTGAGCACTGACCAAAAGAACTTTCCATGCTAATGGACATTCCTATATCTATGCTCCCCAAGGTGGTAGTCTGGCCCATGTGGCTACAGGTGACTTGAAATGTGGCTGCAATGTCTCTGGAACTGCCTTTTTAATCTTATTTAACTTCACTTACTGTAAACAAACTTCACTTACCTGTGGCGAGTGGCCACTGCACTGGGCAACACAGGTCTCATGGTCACCGGAATAATGAGCCATTTTGCCTCCAAGTTTCCAGTCTGCCCCCCGCTTTTGTTCCTAGCTTCTGTCCACTCCAGTCACCAGAGGCAACTTCCCCACAAATCTGAGAAACAAGGAGAGGAAAATACTGCATTCTGAATGGTGAGCGTGTCTCAGATTGCTTCCTAGAGAGCGTTCTTTCTGGTCACGAAAGAGCTACATGTACTCGGCGTCTTCACGTGCATGAGGGTAAGCCGGCTGCAGTACTGAAAGACCAGAAGCTGTTGCTGATGGGAAATATTGAATCGGCAGGATTGCAAACACAGCTGTGTGGTTCTAATGGGAATATAATTTCTTCTGTCAGTCAGGGCTCACTCAGGGCTCATTGTGTGCAGGGCATCAAATATGCCAGGCTCTGTAGGGAGACATCCAGCAGGCGTTCTGCATGTGCTCTTGAACGACATTTGTCTCTACTGACTCTTCTAGGGATCTGGGAGACTCATAACATAGTGAGCAGTTGGCATCTAGCTGGAAGTTGAGCAACTTGCTGGATGTGCTTGGGGAGAGGTACGTGGTCTACATGCGTTCTTTTCATCAGTGACATTGGCATGGATCGTACCTCATACTTGAGCCCAGTGGCACCACTCTACAGGACAACTGGCCAGGAGAGGAAGGGATGCATGCAGTCCAAGCCCAGGCTCCCCCTCCTGCTGTGCATGCGGGCACACTGGTCACAAAAACATCACCAGACTTCCAAGTAAACACTTCTTGATAAACAGACACATAAACATAAATGTCTGAATCAACTTAGATGTGTCGTGTTTATGTTAATAAGCATGTCGAATATTAATTTCAATTCTAGAAGATTCCAGCCTTGTGAAGCACTCGGGACGGACGATCCCGGACTGAAGGAACAGCAGATGCAAAGGCCCTTGCGAGGGAACTAGCTCAGAGGTGGAGCAGCCGCGGGTCAGCAGGGCAGAGCGAGGGTGTGGACAGCACAGCCGACGCCAGCGGAGCAGGGACTTGCAGGCACTTTTGAAAGACTCCAGGTGGGGAGGGTTGTCCTGCAGAGCCCGGCCCACTTCCTGGCATAGTGTAGACTCAACTACCACCGGATGAACCCCGTTCCCACGACGAATGTGCCAAAGACAATGCAAAAAACCGGGGTTGTTAGAAGTCGAGTCAGACCACTTCCGGGTGATGCTTGAAAAATGTGAAATAGATTCCATAATGGGTTCCCCTTGTACCTGAGTACACAAGAATCCATTTTCCAACTGACTTACTCCAGTTGAGGGTCCCAGGTGCCGGAGCCTATCCCAGCAGCTCAACGCACACGGCACAAAGCAGCCGCAGAGCAGGCGGTCTTCCACGCGGCGCGCGTCCGTGTGCGCATGCGTGCGCACTCACGCAGGCTGGGACAATCACACTCACCAGTGAACCTCCTGCACACACCGCTGGGGTGTGGCAGGGAAGCCAGAGGTAAGCCACGCAGACATGGGGAGAACATGCCCACTCCCCACAGACCGTGGCCCCGGCCAGGAAGCAATTGCTTTTTCTCATCACCGTTACAATGAAATAATGACGTTGAAGGAAATGGTGTGATGAGAGGACCGGCGGAACTAGTCACGTGACAATCCTTCGCTAGTGGCCGACAGGTGAAAGCATTGTCATTTTGGGGGCCGGAGCCCTCTGGCTCCTTTCTCATTTACAGTGTGGCTGTTTCTCACCTCCACATTCCTGAGAGGGGAAACTTGTCTTTCTGCCTCAAACTGTGAAGTCTTTTTCTGGGAGGCCAGAGACTATGATCTCTAATTTCAGAAATATAAAAGTACCATATACGCTGTTGCTGCTGTAGCTTCTCTTTTGCCACTTTAGGTATTCACTGGGCTCAGGCACGACAGCCCTAGTATTCTTTCAAGAGAAACGTTGCACCTTGAGAGACACGTGGCACTGATTGCTCCAGAAGTGTTAGTGTTAGACCTGCAATGAGGCCTGTGTAATTAGGTGCTTAGGTTGAAAGGAAGTGTCAGATTTTCCGGAGTCAGAGCTTTCCAGATTTTAATTGGCCGCTTTCCCTTGCATCAGAATTTCTCTTCTAAAATAAATTATTTGGAAGGCTCTTATCTCTACAGGCAGACAAACAGCTTCAGTTCTTCTGCCCAGAAAAGTTAACTCTCAACTAGAATACAGCACGCAGTGTTGTCCGGGTTTAATCAGCCTCCAAAAACGCATTAAATCCCACATCAAAATTGTAAGACGGACAGCAACATTAGACTCCTCTTTTGTTCGGTTTTATTCTTCTTTGATGCCATTGTCTATTTTTCCTTGTCTTTTTGTTTGCTTGTTTCCTAGTTTCCCCTCTTTTCTTGGGTCAAAATCTGTCTTTGAACATGTTGGTTCCTTTTGACAGTTTCACCTTCACCTCACAGTTGATTCTTCTGTTTACCTTTTCTTCCGTTTTTTTTCTCCATTTCAATGGATCCCCTTTCCAATGAACTTGCCTTTCCTGAAGTAGAAGCAAGAAAAGCTTAAATCCCAGCTCACAGGCCCCCAGGCAGGAGAATTCCCTCATATTTGTGGGGAGTCAGTTTTTTGTACAATCCTGGCCTTAGACTAATTGAATGAGGCCTCCAGGCATTGGGGAGGTTAACTGTTCTGCCAGTTTAAATGTTAATCTCACCCAAAATAGCCCCAGAGGAAAGTCGGAATGGAGTTTGACTAACTTGGGCTAATCGTGTAGCCCAAAGCTAGGTGGTATGTTGTGTGATATATAACACAAGCTAAACCAGGAGAAAGGGACTCAAATCTCAGTTTATAACTGTGACATTTTTAAAGTTTTATTTCACTTTGGTTTTAAGTCCTGATTCTGTACCCTTTAACCTTGCTTTGAATAGGCTCTTTTTACTGGTCAACTGCCCCCCACTCCTTATAGGCATTGTTTTAAATCTCCCCTTGTCCTCACCTCCCAGTGCCATGCCTGCCCCTTTGTATGCATTTAAGATCTGGCCTCTTCTTTCATTGAGGCAGGAAACAGAGCCTCAAAAGAGGTTAGTGACCTTGCCCAGACTCACACAGCTACTGAATGGTCAATCTGGGATTTCATTAGAAGATACCGAGTTTGTAAATCCTGTTTCAGCCCGTAGTCCCTGCCCGCTCTGCAGTGCTCTGCTCCCACCTTCCTGCCCGGGCTGCTCTTCAGAAAATGGGTCTCTGGTACTTTATCTATTCTGGTCATTTTCTCCTCTTTTCTGTTAAATATTTCCCTTTAGTACACAATCCTAATTCTGTCCCTTCATCCTAAAAGCTCTCCCTTGACCCTGGGTCCCTCTCAAGCTACTAGGGATCCCCCTTTTCCTTTTCCTCCCCATTCCTTGTTCTTTTTAACTCCCATAAGCCCTCAACCAGCCCATCCACTGGTACCCTTTCTTGGTAAAGGCACTCTTCTGCTCTGCTGGACTCCATACAGCACTATTGTCTCTCCTTTTCTCTGGAAATTCCTTCTCCTTTCTTGCACTGTTTTCCTCCACTTTCTGGCCAGCCTTTTACTGGTGGGTCTCGCTTGACTTCGCATCGGAATCACCCGGAGGGCTTGGTCATCTGCAGGGCGGCCCTACCGAGCCGACTTAGCAGGTCCTGGGTGAGGCCATGGTTTCCATCCCACGGGACTCCAGGGGTGGTGCTGTTGCTGCAGGTGGCTCTGAGCGCACACGTGACCCTGTGATCGCTGGCTTTTCCCGATGCGCCCTTACTGCAGGCTCTGCTTCCTGCTGTCCATGCTCCGTGGGTTCTGGTATCCTCTGCATTCTGAAATCAGCCATTCCCACGTCTCTCCAGTCTAGCAGGTAGATGCCCTTTAGATTGTCTTCTGGATTTCTCACGAGCCGCTTTTGGCATGTAGGGTGTGACAGTGTCCTGTGTCTTGAAGGATGTTTGGTCTTGTCCCATCACTGGAATAACCAAAACCCCACCTACCTCCCTCCCTCCCTTCCTCCCTCCCTCCCTCCCTCCTTTTCTCCACTCCCCTCGCCTTCCTGGAAGCAGCATAGTTATTACCGTTCATTTCATTCTCCCCGCTCCCACCGTGACCGCAGGTTGCAAACCCAGCTCCCGGGGCTTTACATGATCTAGGCCCCCGCTGCTGACTTAGCGCCTGTGTCACCAGGGTGCACCCACCCTCCATTTCTAACGTCCAGGAGTGTGGTGCTAGCTGGATGCCCCCTCCCGGGCCTCCTGTGTCCTCCCACACACCTGCTCAGTCAGGCCTGTCTTCTCCACTTCAACCTTCCTCACCTGTAACTGCTCACCTCTTCCGGCTAATGAATTTACTTCTAAAATAGCGCTCAATTTGGTACCCTCCTCTGTGTTGTACATAGTCTAGCACAGCTTTTAAAGTCTGAATTCCTTGAAAGGAATTCAAATTCAAATCCCAGTCTGACAAGTTAGTAGCTGTATGGCTGTGGGCCAGTGACCTGACCTCCCCAACCTTGGCCTCTGCCATCTGTGAAAGGCCATGGCTCCTGCGCCGTGAGGGTGAGGACTAGCTGTGGGAAGCACTGAGCACACGACTCTGACATGGGCATTCCGCAGAGCATAGCTCTCACAGAGCCTGATGCTTTCTACCTTTGACCCCTAGCCCCTTCCTGCCCCCAGGGCCTGTGCCCAGCCCTGATAGGTCGCTACTGCTACGGAAGTAACTTTCTAAACGCAGCCTGGCCAGCTCACTCGTTGCACATACAGTGAACATAAACCCCTTTCACAGGGCCCACAAAGCTCTTTGGAAATATGACCCTAGCAGTTTCCCAGCCTTCCACTCACATCTGTTTGCCAACCTGATCCAGCCCGCCCTCCCTCACTGCCCCCCACCGACTTCACATCTGTTTCCTCCTTTGCCCAGGAGGCCTCTTTCTGCTCCCTCTCCACCAGCTCAAATGGCCCTGCTCCTTCTCTGTGGAACCTGTCCCCTCCCTGCCTGCCTTTGCCCTGGGCTCCTCATGTGGTGGGAGGGCCTCTGTTTTGGTGTCATAGTGTCTTCAGTTGTGTTCGCATTTTTCCCTCCCCAGCTGAGTGTGATATGGTGGGAAGAGCACAGGCTCAGGGATGCCGCACACCTGGGCCTCCTCCTGACCCAGCTAAGCCAGAGTGGGTAACTCTGGCTACGCTCCTTTGCTCACAAGCATGAATGGGTTCCCCTAGCACCCCTGGGTGGGGCAAGAGCACAACCTTAGGGCACCTGACACAATGCTCAGGAGGAATAGGTTTGGTAAGACCCTGTGGGAAGCTTCCCGCTTCCCTTAACCCTTTTCACATACACAGTCACAGAGCCATCCTATTGTGTTAGTTTCTGTTGCAGCCACAACCAATTAGCACAGACTCTGCTGCTTTGCCAACAGAAGTTTATCTTAGTTAGGAAGGCCGAACCGCCTCACGGGAAATCCAGGTGGTGCCAGGGCTGCATCCCTTCTGGGGGCTCTGGAGGAGGATCCCCATCCTGGGCTCACTGTCTCTCTCTGGTCCCTGCCTGTGGCCCCCTGAGCTCAGAACCAGTAACAGTGTCTGAAATCCTTGGGTCACCACCTCTCGTTCTCCCTCTTGCCTCCCTCTTCCAATTACAAAGACCTTTATGATCATGCCAGGCCCACCTGGATGATCCAGGATAATATCCCACCTTAGTGTCCAGAACTTTCATGCCATCTGTCAAGTCCTTTTTGCCAGGTAGGGTGACACATGGGTTCCAGGGGCTCTGGGGTGAACATACTGGAGGGCCCTTTATTTTTTCTGCCACACTTGTCATTTCTCCAAACTCTCTGAAACATCCCTGAGAACATGATTCCTTCCTCCTTCCTTGACTGTCCTGAGGTTATTTTCCTCCAAAGAACCCTGTGTGATTTCAGACAGCAGTTCTTGTGTGGGGTGCGAGGTGGTTATTGATTGTTTCTCCATTGCAGATCTGGTCCTCCTTTGAACAATAGTACCTCCATTTCTCTCAGGGGAACTGCCCACCCCCATTCTCAGTGAGTTTAGGTTGTGCTGGCCCAGCTCCCCAGCTTAGACGTAGACCCTGACCCAGGCAGCTGACAAGTGGTGGAGCCAGGGATGGGGTCCTGCCTTACACCAGGCCAAGCAGATAGTCCTGAGACTTTTGCTGAAACTATCAGGTCAGAGGCCTCTCTCCTTCCACTGGACTGGGTAAGTGGATAGAACGTCATCTCAGAAATGGAGATACTTACTTAACATCACCAGGGTAGGAGAGAGCCCACCAGAGGATGAGGCCAACTGTGATCAGAGCAGACCTAACAAATGGAGGCCCAGAGATTCCTGCTGACCTAGCTTGAGCCTCAACATGCAGAATTCCCTGAAGCCTGATGTCACCTTGACTTTTAAATTACATGAGCCAATACACTCGCACAGTGGAGTTGAGTCTGTGATGGCCATGCTGCCTGACGAAAACAGTGAATGAAGGTGGGATTACAGGACTCAGGTGTTCAGATATGTACCTTCCTCATCCATGTCGTCATTGAGATTTTTGTTGAATGACCTATGATTTATGGTGCTTGTTATGATCTCTCTGGAGTTTATCTGAGGACCAGTGTTTTCTGTAACTTAGTGGAAATGCTTGTCTATAGTGATGCATCTAGTTCTACATTGTAGTTTATTAATTTTTTAACTTCTGTGCTAATTAGAAAGGTGTCCTGCCCACACCCCCATCGCCTGTTCCCTGTTCCCAGAGCCAGTCTGCTGAACAGATGCAGCCCTCACCCGCAGACCTAGAGGAGACCCGGGGGGTACCGAGATAAGCATGCATCCAGGTGTCCCCCAGTATTTGAGAAAAACCAATGTGGTAGTCAGGAGGCACCAAACTCAACAAATGAAAAAACTTGCCTGGAAGAAAATAGGAATCAGAGAGAGTAAGGTTTTTGAATACATATAAGGGTATCACATTTATGTTTATAGGCAAAAGAATCTTGGAAATTGTTAAATGTTCAAAAGTATTGATTGCTTTCTAGGAAGAAAATGTACTCTCAACCCAAGTTAACATGTCAGTCAGTCCCCCAAAATTATGTGAATGTCGTGTGCTTAGCATAATGGTTTGCACACATGTCCCATAAATGCTAGTTATTATTTACATTAGTAAGTGAAAAAAACAAGTTGAAGACCAATATTGCAATATATAATTGTTGATACTATTAAAACAGAGAGCAAAACTCTACCTTCCTATGTAGACTGAGGTATATACAAATGCCCAGGAAAGGCCTGGGGGGAGAGGAGTGAGGGGTGGTCTTCAGAACTGACTTCAGCTCTGTCGACTGCAGTTTTCACAGTGGAACTGTATTCAAGCCCAGTTTTATTCTTCTAATGAAAACCAAAATAAGGTTTAAGTAAAGGAAAAAGTAAATAATTCCACAAAACCCTGCGATACAGTACCGTCTATAACATGGGAATTCATTTTAATCCCCTTAGCACCAACATGATAACTGACTTTTGAAATATCCTTTGTGCTAATCCTTGTTAATTTATAATGGCCATTTACTCCAGTGTTTTTCAAGATGCAGAAAAGATCACTTAGAAGCTTATGAAACCAGTGTGGGGAATTTCAATCAGTACTTTCTTTAAAAAGAAAAAGGAGAGAGAGGGAGGGAGGGAGAGAAAGAGGGAGGAAACAGAAAACAACAGCAGAACTGAAGAGACTAAAATTTTTAGAAATAATATACTTCAAAGGTAAATGTTGTTTTGTGAGATTCTGTGTTGTGTAATTTATTTTTTTGTGGCCAAAAACTTTGAAAAACAATATTAACCTATTATCTTCCCAATGTGGTGAGGCTCCTAAACAAAATTCAATGTTTTTTTGTGTGTACTTGCAGTACATTATCTTGAATAATTAAACACTGAAAAGAAAACCAACGAACCAACCCAGCATGGCAGATTTATTCTTGCCATTTTCCCAATAAGTTCAACTTTGGAGGGTAGAACCACCGTAAGTTATAGCTGTTGATGTTGGAATTTATCTGCTCCTTACTCATGCTCATTAGCAGGGTAGAAAGATCTCTCCAAGTGAGGTGTCAAGAGAGCCCCTTGGGCTCTAAAGCCCAGCATTGTCTGCAGTTTAATGAGAGGGAGCCAGCACTAACTGACCTGTGGGGAGCTCCTGTTAGCCTGGATTTCCCACTGCAGAATATCAAAGAGACACATTCACAGTCAGGAGTATCTGGGGTCTGTCCATAAAGGATCAGCAAAGTGTATCAGGTAGATGGAAGAATTCAGAAGGTGAAATTTCTGAAGTTGTATGTCTAGATGAGGCATAGAATTGATATTTGTGATATAACAATATAGTTACATTTAACCATGTAAACCTAGTAATGTTATTAAATCATATAACAATAAATTTAATAAGAGAAGTCTCTGAGCTGAATGCATATGACATGCATTCAAACAAGGAGATTTAAATGTGCCTTTTCTTGCATCTCTCTGGATCCAAACCAGATCACCTTGCTGTCGACATGTCTGCTGAAGTGCACGACTCTCTGTTGGGACCTGGAGAGAGTCCCTGGGTAATAGAGCTACAATATGCTCTTTTGGTTGTTTTCTTTTTTCTTTTTCTTTTTCTTTTTTTTTTTTTTAAGGAAAGGTACAGGCAGGAATGAAGAGAGGGGAGGAAGAGGCATTTTATTTATTTTTATTTAGTTGTTCACACTGGTTGTTCCCCTCAACTCAGGTCCTTGGGTTGTACCTGGACTGTGCTTGGCCAGAGGCAGCAGACTTACCCACTACTTCCCCAGGGCATGCCTGCAATTTGTTTTAAAGTCAGATTGATTTGGTCATCTGTGATCTTTATTTTCTACAAATGAGAAAAACCTTAATAATCCATGATCCCATAAAACTATTAATTTTTATAACACATTATATCATGTGTAGTGTAGTGTAGTATAGTGGTGATTATTTTTATGTCCTGTTTAATATTCAGTTTTCAGTTATCTAGTGTGTTTTTACTTAATGTAATTATCCACCCTGACTTTTACTGCAAATATTTAGCTATTTCCTTTCTTGAAAAGGAAATGGGACTAGAGATAGATGATCCTGTTATTCACAACTATTTTTACTTATACCAGCAATGCGCCTGCTGTTTTACTACACAATATAGTGAAGCCTAAATAGAAAAGCCACCACCAGTCTTGCCTAATTGACTACTGAAATAAATCCTCCTACCCACATTCTCAGAGTTAAATTCTATTTCCAGTCATATTATTCTTTGGGACAGTCTACTTTAGACCAGTGATTGGAAACGAGGTATTTTGCTGGTGATCTTTCTGATGTCAGAGTCTGCAGGACTAAGAGCTTTCGATGTTCTAGTGATTGCTTGTGGGGGTGGGGAGGCCCCTGTATCATGACTTGAAGGGGTAGCAAGGTGTTGAGTGCTGAGCAAATCATTCAGTTAGCCCTGCCCAGGTCTAAGTGTGGAGTATTTTTCATTCTTATAGGTGTCTAGGGATCACCTCTCCTTGAAGAGCCTTTGCATCCTAAGGCAGTGTAAGTCAGAAAAGGAGCAACTCTTGGGCACAGGCAGGTGCCACTGATCTACTGGTGGGTGGTGGATGGTTAATGGATGACAGACAGCCTGGTATCAGAGAGGGTGTGGCATACTCTGTTGGTTGTCTCTTAATAGAGTAATTGATGTTGCTTTTCCTTGTGCACCCTTTTGGAAGAGATCACCTCCCACAATACAGGCAGAATATACTAGATCTTTCCAGCTTCCATTGCAGCTGGGAGAAGGCATCTGGCCCAGTCCTAACCAATGAAATGTAAGGAAAAATCTGCTGGAGAGTATCTAGGGAAGATTTTCCTTCCAGTTAAAAAAGAAATAGGCACAAGAACTCTTCTTTCTGGTCTCCTTTCAATCTTTCTTTGGATACAGTCGTATGAGGATGTGATTTTGGAGCTGTGGTAGCGATAGTGCAGCCATGAGGCGCCAAGCCTAAGAACAACCCCACTCTTCTGCAATAGCCGAAGAAATAGCCTGAGCTTTGACTGCATCAAGTTATCAGGCCAACTATGAGATTCCTTTCTTAAGATTTTGTATAAAACGATTAAGTGTCTCTGCTGGTAAGCTGTCTTAAGACAGATATATATTACTTACAGCAAAAGTGTAACAAGAAGCCAGTGGAAAGGGCATCTAAAATTTTTTTAGCCTTGGTAGTATTTGGTGCTCCGGGGATGGAGGCTGAAGAGGCTCCTGCATCAATGACCCTTTCAGGTAAAGAGCCCCTTGTGTTGGGTTCTCCTTTCCCTACCTTCATTCCTGTTGTCCTCCTTGTCTCCTCTTGGGGGAGCTTTTTCTGGTCTGGGTATACAAAAGTGGCCCAACAGCTTGATGATTTTTCTGTGCTCTGAATTTCTTCAAAAGCTAGGCTTTTAAAACTAAAAATAGGCATGCCCTGGTGGGGTAGCAGTGAAGCGCAGTTCACATGTGTTCCAAGGTTCCAGGTTCACTTCTGAGGGCCGTTGGTAAAACCAAGATGAAAAACTAAATAAAATAAATAAAACTAAAAACAAAAAACAAAACAGACTTCTCTTTTCTTTCTCCTTCTACTATAGCATTTTTCATTTTACAAAATAATCAGATGCTTAAATGGGGACAAAAAGAGGGATGTGCAGTGTGAAGGGCAGGGAAGGGTAAGGAACCTGGTGGGGATGGTGGAGAGAGCAAGGCTGCTCGAAGGAAAGAAAACTGTTAATATTAAGCTTCTATCCATTTACCCAACTCTTTAGAGGTGCTTGTAATAAACATTGATCATATAAACATTTACTTGGGTAAATAGTACAAATAATGTTGAAAAACTTTTAAACTTTGCCCCTTTGTGATCTGTCAAAAGGTAAATCCACTTTCAAGTCCAATACATAATCTTTATTTGCTCATTTAGGAAGTATTTTCAGGTGTGCCCTGGAGGCTCACGGGGTTAAGCCCAGGTCTGGGGCACAGTCCACTTACAGCCCGAGGACCTGGTTCACAGCTTGGAACGAGGGAGAACAACTAAATAAATAAAATGCTTCTTCCTCCTCTCACTTCCTGCCTGCCTGCTGCCTGCCTATCTTCGTTCCTGCCTGCCTTCCAAAAAAATAATAATAACAATTCCTTTCAGAGCCTAATGTTTGTCAGGCTCTAGATGCTAGGAATATAGCGGGGTACAAAACAAAAAGAAACCCCTGCCCGCAAGGAGTTTACATTCTCACAATGCAGGGGTGGAGAGATTTACTCTTCCCCTTTAGGTTCTCCTCAGGCTCACTGAGTAATCAAATTAACATCAGGATGGATTAATGGGAGAAAAAATTAATTATACACATATGAAGAATCTATATAGATGTGGATTCTAAAGTGGGGTGAGGGAGGGGGGCAGAACGAAATATATTTCCTGAACTAGCAAACAGGATAGAGGCTTGGGGCTTCAAGGAGGAAGGAGGGGACACATGACTAGGAAAGGGTGACTCATGACGAAGCCCAGATGCTCTGTAATTAGATGTTTGCCCTTTTATATAGATTTCTCCAATAAAAGGTCATTTCTGGAGATAACGCTAAAACTGACTAAGACCCTCAATTTTCATCTTCTAGGTAGTTAAGGGAGTGGTCAGAGTTACTCGTGAAGCCGAAGAGCCTCAGTTGACCTTAGTGAGGAACAATCCACAGCCTGTTCTGTACATCTTGGAGGGACCTACCCTTCCACAACCAGCAAGTAAAGGGAAACGAAGCTGCGAGAAGAGACTAGGCACAATGGAAAGAAATGGAACCAGGCGATGCGGTGTAGGAGGGTAGGAGGGCCCGTAGTTTTACATAGGATGACAGTGTTCCTGAGAAAGCCAGAGACTGACAAAGCTGATGCAGAGGGAGTCATACGGATACTGGGAGTAGGCGTCCAGGGGAGAGGGAAGAGCTAGTGTTAATACCTCAAGGCAGGAGATGACTTGGATGGAAGAGTGTCTGTCAGTGTGACTGGAATGGAAAGGTCAAGAGAGAAAACTAGGAGGAGACCAGGTTCTAGACCTAATGGACAATCAGATTGTGGACGCCCCGCTCTGAGCCAGGGAAGCTTAGAAAAATGTCTCTTCATTGACGCATCTCCGAACGCCCACCTTGCTGGTGCCATGCCTAATACAAGAGATTGTGGCGTGCCCTGGATTAGGTCACCAGGCGCAGTTCATGTACATCCCAAGGACCCAGGTTCAAGACCAAGGGTGGGGAATTTTTCTCTGGTGGTAGGAATACAGTTCACCTCTGTTTTCTGCATACAGTTCACAACAAACATGACTTTCTTTAAAAAAAAAAAAAAAAGAAAAATTTGCGTATGCCCTGGTGAGGAGTGGTTTGGTCAACTGACTCTGGCCAAAACGCAGGCCACATACATCCCAAGGACCCAAGTGTGTATCCCAGGCCAGGAAGAACCACCCAGATGTACAACTAAATAAAAATAAAACAAAGTGCTTCTTCTTCCTCTCTCCTCCTTCCTGGCTGCATACTCCCTTCATTCCTACCTGTACCTTTCCTTTAAAAAACAAAACAAAACAGGTAGGAGGCTGGGGGAGGATCCCAGGTCCCATCCCTTCCTCAGAGCAGGCCAGAGAGGGATGATGCGCCATCTACCATGGATAGTTCTGTTTGGTATCCATGCGGCCAACAGTCCCAAAGATGCCTCAGGACAGCTGTGCAGTGCGAAGAAGCTCAACTCCTTTTGAGACGGTGAGGATGGTGGAGGTTCTTATTGAGGAAGAGACTCTAGAATACTCAAGAAGCATCAAGAAATCCCAACTGGCCCCACTCTTGGAGAATATGCCCAGTTATTATGGAGAGGGCTATTTTTCTCATATTCTTAGCACTGTGGGACGTGTTCTCACGGACTGAACAATCCTCCTGAGCCTTATCTGGACTCCTGGGAGACTCCCAAGTGATTGGAAGTTTGAGTGGGAAGAAAGGATGCAAAAACCAGGCAGTTGGGGCTGCCCTGACAGTAGGGGGCTCTAGTCACTCATATGATGAATCTAAGAGAACTGTTTTCATTGTCTAAGATTTCTTTTGGTTGCATTATTAGAAACAGAGTTTAAAGATTCATGCATAAAGAACTTTTACAGAGGAAATCTTAAAAGACTTATTATAGAAGGTGTTTTAAAAACGTGATCAGCGCCGTGACTTACAACATCCTTAGCTGTCCAATATGTAGCATGAGATGATGATTGAAAATGTATCATATTATCATCAACATTTACAGACACACATAAATTGTCTCACTTTTTTTTTTTTTATAAGGAAATGTACATGCAGGAATGAAGGTGAATAAACAGGCTGAAGGTGAGCAGGCAGGCAGGAAGAGAGAGGAGGAAGAAGCACTGAATTTTATTTAGTTGTTCATTTTGGTTGTTCCTCCAGCCCCAGGTCTTGAACTGGGGACCTTGGGATGCATGTGGCCTATGCCCAGTGAACTAAACCCCTAGGCCACTGGGATGCACCCACTGTCTCATACTTGATCTTCACAGCAATCCTGTGATAATGGCAACCATAAGTGTCTAGTAACAGAGTCACATCACTTGCCCAGAGTCACCCAGGGCTGTCCCCCAGGCTTTCCTTGACCTCAAAGCTGTATTCTTAGACCCTCTAGAACTCACTGCTTGAGATATCATTCTTTTCCTTATGAATAGTCACCAGTGTTCTGGAAGCCAGCCAGACTTTTGCTAGGAGGGCTTTTGTTTTGGACAATGAGAGCAGGAAAAGAATATTTATCACAATCTGTGATAGAAGGGGAAAAAAAGAAACTGGTCCGATCTGTTTTGAAATCTGAAATTCAGTGTCAACTGGTTGATTAAATCCAGCCAAAGTGGAGTTTTTGTCCCATAGTCCTTTTCCCTCTCTTATTGCTTCCGAATTAGGCCAGGAGGCAGGAAACCTGGATTCTGGCCCAGGCTGCTCTCTGGCTACCTTGGGTCAAGTCCCTTGGTCTTCAAAGACCTTGGTTTTCTTGCATGTGAGGAGGTGGGGGCACAGGCAATCGTCCATTGTCGCCTGAGGGGCTGCCACCCTGCTCTCAGGAAGATGCAGAGGAGACATCGGGCGCTGGAGGTCTAGAAACTGCGCAGCATCCACACAGCCTCCCTTGCAAGGAGGTCTGAGTGAGGTGACGCCCGCTCCTGACAGCGGAAAGCTCTACCGCGGTGTATTTTTGAGACTGATGCAGAATCCCAGGCAGTGACGTCCTGGTGACTCAGCCCAGTGGGCGGGAGTGATTTTAAATAATGACAGTGCCACCGGCCTCCCTCCTCCCGCCGCGTCACACATCACCAAACACAAACTCCTGGCCCGCCCCTCGCGCCCCGCGTCAGCTCCTCAGTCCTGCTGGAGTGGATGGACCACCTGGGAGGTCACGGCAGCGGCGGCACAGCCCTCTGAGCTGGTGGCTGTAACAAGGCCTCTGCAGAGCCATGCGCTTCTCTTCTCTAGACACAGAGCCCAGATCCACAGGGGGTGAGAGAAAGGTCACCTGTCCATCCCTGAATTTTAAACAGTCCTCTTGGAGTTACAGCCACAACTTTCAGGGAAGAGGCCACTTGGGTTTCATTAAAAAGGGAAAACACCCCAATTCTTTTCCAAAAACCGTTTAGAAATGGGTAGCATTGGAGAGAGAAAGAAACCGCAGTCATTGGAGCAGGCAGCTCACAGAGGTCTCTATTCAGACAGAACAAGTGGGGAATCGGCTCAGGGAAGAGGGCGCAGGTCATGGCTGTGTTTGGATCTAATGAATTTCTCTGATCAGCGCCAAGGTTGACGCATGGAACCCAAACAGTGTGTCACAGTGTCTGCTTTGTGGCATCCCTGACTGAGCCACCAGAGATGAAGGGTCAATTAGGGACTTTGCTGGGGCTTCTGAAGGATCACAGGAGTCCAAGTAGAAATCAGAATTCTGGAGCTGGCTCTGGGTGGGAAGAAGGGATGGGGCCACCTCATGAGTCAAAATCAATCCAAGATGGGAAGGATTAGATTGAAGAGACATGCTGAGCACAGAGTCCACTTCATGAGCCACCGCAGGGGGTGGTAGCTTAGTGCCACCCGTCACTTTTTCTCACCCCACAGCATGAAGCTTCAGATTGGGAACTGGGCCCCTAAAGCATTTAGTTTGTGTGCATCACATTAAGAAACATGTATTATGTTCTCTAAGGACAAATACAAATTTAAAACAAGAAGTTCAGTTCTCCCCATTGAAGTTCAAGGAAGAGATTTCTCTCTTCTCCGTTTTCTTTGAGCACCACTTTAGGAAACTTATCATTGTAAGTACCCTTTCCTTTCTTTGAAAGCAATGTTGGCATTTTGTCAGTGAGTTCCTCAAGAATATCACCTGCTTTTTTTGGTCCTGTTTATTGTTAAAGGAGGTAAGATCTGTGTACAGAGAAGGTGCAAAAGGCGTGGGATGGGTGCACCCTCGTGGTCTAGGGTCTAGTACACCTGGCAGCAGTCCCACATACATCCCAAGGTCCAGGGTTCATGGTCCAGGGTTCAAGACCCAGGGCCGAGGGGAACAACCAATATCAATTAAATAAAAAAAATTCATTAATTAAAAAAAATAAAGGTGCTGGGACAATGTCAGTCTAAATGATGTCACATCAGTAGAGGATTGAGGGCTTGTTTTTCTTTAGATTGACCACATGAAACATGAGGGTGACCAGCAGCATTTCCTGATCACAACCCAAAACTTCAAGTATCATTGCTCATTATATGCTCCTCGGCGAGAGAGATTTTCCCCCAAAGGTAGGCTGTTTCCTATTAGATTCCCTCTGATATAATGTCTAGATCTTCTTGTCTTTGTGATTCGGACATGAGCTCTTGGTATATTTGCGTTCCAGGGAAATTTAGCCTTTGCCAAGGGGTGCATACTGGATATTCTATTACCCAGTTCCTGAAGAGCTGGGTTTTGTTTTGCTTTGCTTTTTAAATACGGTATTTATTGTCTCTCTTGTTCACGGTGCTACGTACATTTTTGGATATTGGCATTGTCTCTCCATCTATATTTCACACCATATTTCACACACTGTATATTACTTCTACTGTAGGGAGCTGGGAGCTGTCACTTTGAAATGTCAATATTGAGAGAGAAGGTGCCCTCTCACTCAGCTTTGGTGGAGGGAAGGAGCCTGACTTCATTGAAGGTCTTCCTCTGAGTTGCAGAAATTAGTTCCTGTCATAAAGTGGGAGAAATTCATTTTTCCTTTGGATAAAGCCAATGACCTAACACTGATGGTCACTCCAATTACCTGGTAAGTTAGAATGAACTACATATGACTAATGGTGCCATCAAGTCCTCCTGGATTTTCACTGTATTATATTATAAGTTTCCAATCACCTATAATTCTCCCCAACTCTTCCAAGTTCCTGACCATAGTCTGCAGCATCACATTTGATGATTTCTTTAAAATGTGGTTTGTGCCACTTCTAGGTTTGTGTACAAGACAAATCAGTGCATATTTCCACAGAAGACTTGTTCATTAATGTTCATAGTACATTTGCTCATGATAGTCAAACTGGAAACAATCCAATCGCCTATCAACAGGTCACTGGATAAACCAACTGTGGAATATCCATACACTGGAGTACCACTCAGCTATTAAAATAAACTCCTGAAACATCTAATAACAGTAGTGAAACCCCAAAACATTATACTGCGCTAAAGAAACTAGACACAAAAGAGTGCACACTGGGCATGCCCTGGTGGAGTAGTAATGAGGCTCATTGCTTCTGAAGGTCACAAGTGGCACACTCCTGGGTTCGCACCCTGGATCAGGGGTAGGGGTGGGGACAACCAGTGTGAACAATAAAATTAAAATGCTTCTTCCTCCTCTCTCTTCTTGCCTGTCTGTCTACTCACCTTCATTCCTTCTTGCACTTTTCCTTTAGAAAAAATAGAAAAGAAAAAGGACACGCTGTACTATTCCACTTATATGAAATTATGTAATAAGCAAAATGAACCTATTGTGATAGAAAGCAGCTCCCTAGTTGTCTGGGGTAGAGGTGGGTGAGATGGACTGCAATGGACATGAGGGAAATTTGGGGGCTGGTGGACAAGTTCCATATCTTGAACTGTTTACAGAAAGTGGGTATATTAACTCTATGTAAATTATATTTAGGTAAAGTTTCTTTGAAAAAGAATGTTTCTTTCTTTCTAGTTTCATTATTTTTAAAAAATTTTTGAAGGAGAATTGCACAATGTCATCATGTAGGCAGTATGCCCTGATTGCTCAGGTGCTGAGCTGGTGACTGGGATGAGGACCATGTAAAACCCACGGACCTGAGTTCAGGTTGGTAACTCAGGGTGGGGACCCCCATAATAGATAAATGAATGAATACATAAATAAATAAATGTGTTTCTTCTTTTCCTTTCTTCCTTAAAAAATTTGCCTCTTTCTCCTCTCCCTTTCTCTCTAAATGAAACACAAAAACAAAAGCGAACAAACAAATGATATATTTGAAGGTATGCAGCATCATAAAACATCTGTCTATAATACATTAAATTTAAATTTGAAATAACAATAAAATTGCAGTTTGCTTTCTCAGTCAGTCAAGGTGGCCTGGTTCCCGTGCAGGCCCGCTGAGGAAGTCACAAGCTCAGTGCTGGCATGGAGCTCATCCTTGTCCATCCCAGTCTCTAAGCAGATGTAAACAGAGGGCTGGCTCACAATGACACGCAGCTGGGAGTGGTGTGTTCCCAGACTTATTCTCCAGGGAAAGCCTGAACTGTTAGGAGAATAATGTGCAGCCCACAGCTGGCGGGATTCATGATGAATCATGAGGTTTTTATAGGAATGAAAGGGTTGTGATTCACACCCATCAGCGTTGATGGGAATATTAAGGGCTCCCTTCCCTGAGAGGGGAAAAATAGAAAAATCTCTAAATATTACTTTTTTTTTTTTTTTTTTTTCTAGTCACTTCAGCTCCTCCCCACTGATTCATTTGGGAGAAATACCTGTCAGGTTTTGTGCTGGGTTAAGTTAAATCTTTCCTCAGAACAAGACAGGGTGTAGAATAACTTTTGTCAGTGTTTACTAACTGTGGAGAGAAAACCTTCTTGCTTTGTCCTGTGAGCCATCACCCCTGCTAAGCCTTTTCTGACGGGTTTTCCCACCCTTATTAAGGTCCCAGCAGGGAAGACGGGCCTGTAATTCCTGGTTTTAACATAGAGTCATGAGACCAGCAGGTATCAGGATGGGAGCCAAGAGGGATTTTTAAACAGGTCTTCGTACATTCAGCAGATTTCCACCCACCGTAAGTGTGGGCTTCCTTGAAGGTTAGGGAAGAAGAAAGTGATGGAATAGAGATTGAAGTGATGCATAAATAAGCCAAGAACCCTAGGATTTCTGGCCATTCTCAAAAGCTGGGAGAAAGACCTGGAACAGACCTGCCCTCAGAAGGAACCAACCCTGCCCACACCCAGATTTCACATTTCTAGACCTGGGAAAGAATACCTATCAGTTATTTTATCCCTGGACTTGTACTTTGTTACAATAGCCCCAGGAAACGAATACAGAAGTGTGAGCAGGATGAAGAGCTTGGTGTGTCTGGAGAAGAAGGGACAGAAGGCTGGCATGGCTGGAAGTGATGAGAGGGAGAGGGCCGCCATGATCTGTGCTGGGGCCCGTTGTGACTGGCACGCTGGTGACTGCCCTCAAGTGGTCGTCAGGAGACACTCCCAGCCCACATTTCCAGCCACAGAAAGAGCATTCAGATTGAGTCTCAGGAGCTGGGTTCAGCCTCCCCCTCCATCTGCAGGTAGCTGTAACTTGAATTTCCACTTTCCTCGGGTGTGACAAGGGAGGATGATCATGGCTGTGTTTGGCCTAGCCATCAATCAGGGTGCTTCCAAGGAACAGAGAAAACTGTGTTTGAAAGCCTGTTGTGAATCATGCTTCAGGGTGTGTGGTACAACTATTGTTGGTTCAGCGTTTCAGCAGCAACGCCAAAGGGAAAGGAAAACAGTCAGCTACTTATTTATGCATGGTTCTTAGTGCTTCTAAAACTAGTTTTTATATCTTAGCTCGTCACCTATTTGCAGACTACATAAGAGGAGACTGGGCGTGTGCATGGCAAGAGATAGGCTGAGAGGAGTTTTTAGAGTGAGAACTGTTGATGAATGAGGCCAGGGCTTCTCCCCAAAGCCCCTTACTGTCCCCACCCCTAGTCCCATAGAAACCCTAGTGAAACTGAGGCCCCACAGAGTTCAAAAGGTGGCTTCTGGGATTGGAGGGACAAGGGACCTGACACGTGTACCCCATTTCAAGTCTTAAAGGCAGAGTCTGGTCATGATGATCATGGGACTACTGGCCTGGAGAGAGAAACTACTGTGCATACATGAGGCTTTCTCTTTCAGGCAGCAGAGTTTGTATTTTAAATCTACCTATATAATGTGTGTAAATGTATATACTATTTGCTTCTAGAGAATATTTAAGATGTAATAAAACAAATAGAATATAACCATAGGATGAAGGTCAAAATAACAACAAAAATAATAGTATACACACAAAATAGTAGACACCAAATGAAAAGGGCTCTGGGGAGATACTCATCAAAAAAACTCTAGGCTAAAGATGACCACTTGCAGTTTGCTTCTGTAATGGTTGAATAAGCTCTTACCAGACCAAATCTCCCACAAACTACACCTATACATTTTGCGTAATGTACGAAAACAGAAAAGGAAACAAAATTTGGAGACAGGAATAGAATGGGGTCCCTTGTGGGTTTTATGGCTTCTAGGCTAAGGGCAGGCCTCAGGTTGCTCCAGGCAAGGTGACTAAAGTGACAATAGAAAACCTGAAGCATTTTTTGGCCTGAAGAATTAGATGATTAATGTTTTAGGACAACCACAATTCCTGAAAAGTCAGTGGGTGAAATACAGATATGGAGATATCCAGGGAATCCCAAATTCTGTACATAAATTCTCCAACTCTCTGATTTTTCATTCTTAAACCCTGCATACAAAGGGCAGATTTTAAGTAGCCCAGAGAAGGGTATGAGAACTGAACTGAAATTTGAGCTGCAGCTCAAGAGAGAGTTTGCAGTTTGGATTCAAGTAAGTTTATTTCTCTGCTAAAACAAAATTGACATTCATTGGAAGAATGTAGCTGAATCCAGAACCTTCACACAAAGCACTTTGCAATGCCGAGGATACAATCCAAAATCATGTAACACACTACAAAGCAGGGAAATGTATCCCATTATCAAGAGAAAAGATCATCAAGAGACTTCAACCTAAAGAAAACCTGGATGTTGGAATGAGCAGACAAGGCTTTTCAAACAATTACTATACAGCCATGCACAGCATAACCACATTTAGATCAGTGATGGCCCACATATATGACGGTGGTCCCTGTATGCTGCCTTGGTGTGTAGTAGACTTTATCATCTAGGTTTGTGCAAGTACACTTTATGACATTCACATCAAAAACAAAGTCACCCAGTCACACATATCTTAGAATGTATTCCTGTGTTTAAGAGATGCATGATGCATATAACTCTTATGTATTTGATAATAAATAAATAAATAACTATCCCTAAATCCCCTTTTCTCTGGAAAAGGAGTTTATTTTCTGTGGTTCTTTTAGATCCCTCACAGTTTGTATATTTCTATGCTCCGCTTATAAACCTACAATTTGATCAATCAAACAGGTGCTTTTAAATGTCAAGAAAATACATGAAAGTCACAAGACATGCAACTCAGTTAATGCTAACTATAATAATACTGAGTCAAGTTGCATTTTCCAAAAATGGTCACCCTGAAGAGACTGAACCCTCACTCCAGGTTCTTGTATCCCGTGTAAAATTCACAGGCAAGACACAACAGACAAAAGGTTAAGTGGGAAATTCATTGAAGCACACAGGAGAGACAGTACTCTCTTCATGGTGAGAAGTGGGCCTACACTATCTCACCCGAGGCACACATTTTTGTAAAGGGGATCCTTTTGTTGACCCTCCCTGTTCCTGCCCAAAGGACATTTCGAGGTGTTCCTGGGTGGTGATTTCCAGGAAAAGGATAAAAATTTTGAGGAATACTTCCCTTTACTGCACATGCTTCTTACCCATATTTCACACTGATATAATGAGCTTAATACATGGATTCATATACAATTTTATGTTGTCTATTGTATGAAGGTAAAGTAACTCTGAGCTACTGTGCAGATACTATCCTCAGTTTTGAGCCAGCTCGGCCAGGTCGCCTTCTTGACTCCATTCCTGACCTTAGGGCAGCCTCAGAAATATATGTGCTACTTTCCTGTTGGCCCTACTCACCATTGGTTAGAATTTTATCTGAGCCATTTCAGGATCTGCTCTGCGGAGGGATTCTCCTCACCTCTTAGTTCCAGGCCGTCCTCAATTTATCCTCCCTAACAGTCATA
>RJWH01009406.1:0-22954 GCA_004363575.1 Solenodon paradoxus | reverse complement strand
CAAAGAACCATCCTGACCCTCCCTGGGGGAAGGGAGATGCTGGCAAGGCCAGCAGCTTTTGATGGGAGAAAGAGGGGGGCTTCTCAGAACCGGTCAAGAGCATTCTAACCTGACCTAGCATCCTCCTCATCTTCCCATTTCAATTCTAATGGATGACATAGCAGGGTGAAGGTGTCTCCTCTAAACATTGCCCCACAACCCTTACTCAGCGGTACATTCCGTTTTCTCTCTCCATGTCACTGCCTAGATTTTGGATGTTTTACCTAAAATCCATTGTTGGCAATGTGGCCACGAGTACATCTATGTGAGGAAGTGAACCATCTCATTTCCCTCCTACAAGTTGCTCTTACGCACTTGAAATCATTCATTTCCTGACTCAGACTAGGGATATTTTCCATCCACCTCCGTTTCCCAGTGTCCAAGTAGCTTCCTTCAGTTTTCTGCTTTCCACTCTGAAATCACTGCCTTCAGTCTATTAAGACTTCAGTGAATGAAGTTTCTCTGTGGGGTATCTTAGTTTCATTTCAAATCAGGGGTTTGTTCATCAGTAGGTATAGTACCCAACTTTGGGTTTTAACAGTGTGAGTGTGTCTGTGTGTATAAACAGATATACAGATGCCACAACTTGAGGTGGTTGTTTACCTGGAGAAACCAAAAGTCTAAAAGTGATAGATGTATCTGAAGGGAAGGGGCTTGACTTAACCAGAGACATTTGTGCCTCATGTAAACGTGTCTAAACATGTCCCTTTATCCACAAAACACTTCCGTTACCTTTTTTTACTAAAGCACTAACTACCTTTCTTCTCCCAAGGCCTTCAGGAGAAACAGACCTTACCATCCTGGAGGGATACTGATGGGATTCTTTTCTTTATGAACAACTGTAACAAGCTTCCAACTTTTTGGTGGAGAAACTTTTTGATCAATTTTACTCTTTTACTTCCTGAGATAGAGGGTCTCTTGTTTGAGATTTTGTCCCTGAAGGAAAGAGACGACAGAGATAGCCATAGGCTAGAGTGGTTATATTAATATCAGACAAAAGAGATATTTGAGGAAAGAATATTATCAAAGCTAAAAAGTTATTTCATAATAATAAAGTCAGTTAACCAAGAGAACAAAAAACCTATTTTATTCATAATAGTAGAGCTTTAAACTATATGAAACAGAACTGATAGAATTGCAAGAAGAAATAGACAAATCCGCAATCATAGTGAGTTATTTCAATACTTAATAAGTGAACAGACAAGTAAACTGAAAACCAGTAAATACAGAAAAAATTGAACCATACTGTCATTTAATCTAATTGACATTTAGAAAATAATCCTAATAGCATCAGATTTGCATATGGATATTTACCAAGACAGGGAATGTTCTGGGCCATAAGCAAATCTGATTAATTTTTAAGGACTGAAAGCATGCAAAATTCATTTTATGGCCACAGGGGAATTACAATTAAAATCAATAAGAGAAATATGTCTGAAAAAATCCTCAAATACTTGGAAATGAAATAATACACTCTTAAATAACTGTTGGGACGAAGAAGAAATCTAAGGGAAATGAGACTATATTTTAAACAAAGAAAATGGTAACAAAAAGTAACAATTTATGTGATGCACCAAAGCAAGTACTTGTAGGGAAATTATACTACTAAATATCTATGATTGAAAAAAAATCAATGATCTCAGTGTGTCTCTTAAGAATCTATAAAAAGGAAAAAGCACATTAAATGCCAAAAATGAGATGATAGAAAATAACAAAGACCAAAACAATACCAATTAAATAGAAAAATGTAGAAAATCAAAGAAACCAAAAACAGATTATTTGAGAAGAATAAAAGTGATAAGCATTTAACCAAAATAATGGGAACATAAAGAGAAAAGACAAATAACCAAAATCAGGAATGAAAAAGGGGATAGACAGCACCACAGATTTTACAGACGATGAAATGGTACGACAGCGGTATGAATAATGTATGTTAGTAAGTGTGAATATTTGCATGAAACAGCTACATTCTCTGAAAGCCACAAATTACCGAAGCTCAGAAAGAAATATATTTCAACTATACCTGAGCTTATGCTAATGAAGCAACTCTTAGTGGACCCCTACACAGTTTCAAGAAGAGCACTGATTGCTTGAGAAACCAACCAGTGTTTAGAGGGTTAGAACTGTCAGTCCTCCCTTTGATTTTGGGGGAGGGTGAAAGTCTGGATATTGAGTAAATCGTTAATGATCAATGACTTAATAAATCATGCCTAAATATGGAACTTTTATACAAATTCTTAAACAAAGAACTTTGGAGAGCTTCCAGGTTAGCCAACACATCAAAGTACTGGGGAAATGGCACACCTGGAAAGGGTATGAAGGCTTTGTATTCCTTTCCCCATACCTTGTCGTATGTATCATTTTGTTCTGTCTGTTTCTGAGCTGTATTCTTTATAATAAACCAGTAATAATAAGTAAGAGACGGCAGAGGAGGAGGAAAAATACATAACCCAAATAACCCTTTTTAAATGGATGCAATTGAATTTGAAATTAAAAATATCCCAGGGAGAAAATGTCAGGCCTAGATGGCTTTACTGGTGAAATCCAATTAAATGTTTAAAGAATAATTAACACCAATTCTTCATACTTCTGAAAAGTAGAAGAGGAAGGAATATTTCTCGCATCATTCTCTGAGACCGATATTACCTTGAAAACAAAGCCAAAGACATCAAAGGAAAGAAAATTACAAATTAATAACCCTTAAGAATATAGGCACAAAAATTCTCAACAATAACAACAACAAAATCCTCAGCAAAACACTAGCAAATAGAGTTCAGCAACCTATTAAAAAGATTATGCTTCATGATCAAGTGTAATTTATCCCAGGAATGCAATGTTGGTTTACCATCCAAAAATCAAGCAATGTATTCATCAATATTAGTTGATTAAAGGAAAAATACACATGATCATCTCAATAGACACAGAAGCAGCATTTGACAAATTCCAACCAAATAAAAGCAATATACTAAAGCATTGCAGCTAAAACTGTATTTAATGAGGAAAGACTGAATGATCTCTCCAAAGATTAGGAGCAAGATGATAATGTCCACGATCACTACTGACATTCAAAAGGACAACTGGACAAAAAAAATTTGGTGCGCCCTGGTGGCCTATTGGATGAGGCTACCAGATGATGTACACATCTAACTCAAGGAACCAGATTGGAGAACCGGCACAGGTTGGGTGGGGGCCAGGGGCCAGGGGGGAAGGCAACCAAAGATGAAAAAACCAAATAAAATAAATGTTTGAAAAATTAAGAAATGAATGACATCCAGATTATAAAGGAGAAAAGTAAAACTGGTAAAGTAAAAAAATGACTTGTTACTCAAAGTAATAAACGAGATTAGCAATGTTGCATATTATAGTATCAATATACACACTAAAATTTTATTTTCACTTGGTATTGCTTATCAATTAGATAATGAAACGTAAAAAATTTTAGAAGTGTCTAAAAAGTATATACTGAGAGAAAAACTGAAAAAAATATGTGAAGGACCTGTGCATTGAAAACAAGAAAACATTGCTGAGATCAATTTAAGAGGCTTAAATAAGTGGAGTAATAGCCCTTGTTCATTGGTCAGAAGACTATTTTGTTAAGATACTAAGTCTTCCCAAATTGGTCTACCAATTCCATACAATCCCAGATTTTTTGTGTAGAAATTGACTATGTTTAAAAATTAAAATGAAATTACAAATGGCCAAAACTTTAAAACTTTAAAAAAGAATAAAGTTGCAGAACAATATTTCCTGATTTTGACTTCTTGCAAGGCTACAATAATCAACACAATGTGATTTTGATATACATATATAAATAAACAGGTGACTGGAACAGAGTAGAGTCCATAAATAAATTTATATATAGAGACTATTGATTTTTGACAAAAGGGCAAAGGCAATCCAGTGGAGCAAATATAGTCTCATCAACAAATGGTGCTGGAAAACTGATTATCATACAAAAAAATTCCCAAAACTCTAATCACCTGTACCTCACATCACATATAAACATGAACTCAAAATGGATTATTGACCTAAATATAACTATAAGACTTTTATATGAAACTATAGGAGAAGACAGTTGTGACCTTAGGTTAAGGAAATATTTTTTATGATACGACACCAAAGCACAATTCATAAAAGCACACTTGAAAATTGAACTTTATCAATATTAAACATGTCTAATCTTTTAATACACTGTTAGGAAAATTGAAAGACAAGCAGAAGACAGCAAGATAATACTCACAAACCACATACATACATACATACATACATACATACATATATATATATATATATATGGAACTTGTATTCAAATATATGAAGAATTCTAAAAATTCAATAATAGGAAAGCAAACAACCCAATTGAAAAAATGGACAAAAGATTTGAGCAGACACTTTACCAAAGAGGATATATGGATGGTATAAAGCACATGAATAGATACACAAAAACGTGGGTTTTGGGGAAGTGCAAATTAAAAACAAAATAACATGCAATATAGCCACTACAATGACTAAAAAAGACCTGGTTATATAAGGTGTTAGCAAAGATGTGGAGGAGCTTAAACTCTCATACACTGATGGAGGGAATGCAAAATGCCACAAGCACATTGGAGAATAGTTGTGTAGTTTCTCGCAAAGTTCAAAATGTACATCTACATTATGATTCAGCCATTTCACTCCTAGAGATTTATTAGAGAGAAATAAAAGCATATAGTTATACAAAGACTTGCACACAAATGATCACAGCAGCTTTATTTGTGAAAGCCCCAAATTAAAACTGCATATATATCCATCAGTAGATGAGTAAATAAATTGTGTTGTAGTTCCACAGTCAGCATGTACTACTAAATTAAGGATAAGAATAAAATATTAATATACTCCATATGAATGAACCACAAAGTAATTATGCTGAGTGAAAGAAGTCAGATCAAAATTTGAATGATTCAATTTACATAATACTCTAGAAAATGCAAACTGATCTATAGCGACAGAAAGAAAGCAATGGTCATCTGGGAACTGGGTGTATGGAGGGGTAGACGTGCGGGATTACAAATGGACATGACGGAAGTTTGGGGCTGATAGGTAGGTTCACTATTGTTATTTCCACCATACTTTCTTGAATGTATACATATGTCAACACTTTCCAAATTTCATACTTTTAAGTATGTGCATTTTACTGTATCCCAGTGATATCTCAACAAAATTATGAATAATAATAAATGATAACCTTCAGTCAAATAGACCATTCCTTTTGAGTCTGGACTTAACTTTAGGGATATGGGTCAATTACGAGATTTGTCCTACTGGCTAGGCTGATAATGCTGCTATGAAAATACTTTGCTTTACTGAGTCCTCAATTTCTTCCTGTCACAGTTCTAGGTGCTTTCATAGATAGTTTCTCCTTTATTCTTCTAGCACACTTAGGAGAAAAGTTAAGATTTTAGTGAGTGAAGATCATATATCTTGATCCAGAGCCCACGCTCTTTACCATGTTGTAAAGGGCCTCCACCTCTACTTAGTCAGTGCCCAAGGTGGACTCAACATAAACAAATCACCTAAAGACTTCTCATATACCAATGACTCCCTTGGCAGGGCCTAGAACAGAAAATTCAATAAAGAATCAAATCTGGGGCATCATCTTAACTTATGTTCACTTTGTAACACTGGAAAAATGAAACAACTTTTGTCTTAGAAGTCTCTTTAATTTTGAGATTCTCACCATTTATTCCAACACAAAAAAAATGTGAAAAAAAATTTCTGAAAATATTTCGGTTCTGAAATAACTATAGCACTTTTTCACTGGGGCTGGATGAATTTCTCTAAAAATTGCTTTCTTCCTCAAAATCCTGTGTTAGCATCCTACTACTCACAGAAGAAATCCCAAAATTCAACATTCACAATAAACCCAAGCTATGAACCCAGAGTTATTTCTTACTAATACTTTATATTGACAAAGGCATTATAGCTTTATATTTTGTAATTCTCACAAAATAACAAGAATTAGAATCCCCATTTAGCTTCTTCATAATCACCAAGATGGGCATAATGAAAAAAGACTGACAATACTAAGAGCTGATGCAGGTGTAAAGATTTGGAACCCTTATGCACTGGTGGTGGGGAGAGAAAATATTGCAGCCACTTTGGAAAACAATTTAGAAGCTCGTCAAAAAGTCAATCACAGAGTGACTATATAACCCAGCAATTCCACAAGTAGGTGTACAACCAAGAGAATTGAAAACAGAAGTCCACACAAAACCCTTACATGAATGTTCAGAGCAGCATTATTCATCAGACTCAAAAGATGGAGACAACAAAATGCCCACTAACTTATAAATAGATAATAAAATGTATCCATAAAATGGAATACTATTCAGTCGTAAAAAGAACCAAGTATTTATATAAGTTTATATATATAATCAAGAACATTATGCTAAGTGAAAGAAGCTAGACACAGAGTCATGTATTATATGATTCCATTTATATGAAATGTCCATAATTGGAAAATACATCGAGAAAGAAGGATATTCATAATTGTCAGAAGTTTCAGAGAGGAGGGAAGCGGGGATAACCACTAATGCGTATGGTTTTCCTTTTGGGATTGACGAAATAGTCTAAAATTGATTATGATGATGGTTTCAAATTGTGAGTATACTACTATCAATGCTGAATGATGTACTTCAAAAGGATGAAGTTTATGGTATGTGACTGTTATGTCTTGATTTTTAAAAAGAATCTCCACTAACAACAGAAGGATGCCCACTCTCACCACTACCATTCAACGTAGTTCTTGAAGTCTTGGCCAGAACAATTAGTCAAGGAAAGGACATTAAAGGAATTCAAATTGGAAAAGAAGAAATAAAACTATCCTTATTTGCAGGTGACATAATATTGTACCTAGAAAATCCAAAAAAATCTACAAAAAAAAAATCGACTAGAAATAACATGTGAATCCTGAAAAGCGGTAAGATATAGAATCGACACGCAGAAAACAGAAGCATTCATATAAACAAACAATGAAGTAGAGGAAAGTGAAATTAAGAAAGAAATTCCATTCACAGTAACACCAAAAATGAGAAAATACCTGGGAATAAACTTAACAAAGGAGGTGAAAGATCTCTACAATGCAGACTATAAGACATGTTTACCAAAGAAATAGTACAAGACACAAAAGATAGAACACTACATGCTCATGGGTTGGAAGAATGAACTTAGCAAAAATAGCCATTATACCTAAAGTAATAGACAGGCTTCATGCACTTCCCACAATAATCCCAAGGGTATTATTCAAGGAAATAGCTCAAACCATACTGAAGTTTGTATGGAGCCACAAAAGACTTTGGACAGGCAAAGCTGTCCTCAGACAAAAAGAGCAGTGAAGTTATTACGCTCCTTGACTTCAGACTACACTGCAGGGCAATTGTCACAATAGTCCGCTGTTGGAACACAAACAGCCACAGACATCAATCAAATACAACTGAGGGCCCAGGAATAAAGCCACACCTATATGGAAAGTGAATGTATGACAAACAACAAACAAGCTAAGAACATGCAATGAACAAATAATGTTGGGAACATGGGACAGACGGCTGCAAAAAAAAAAATGAAACTAGATGACACCTTAGCTCCAGACACAAAAGTTTACTCAAAATGGATCAAAGACCTGGATATAAGACTCCAGATCAGGAAACACTTACAGGGAAAATTGCTCCACTGACATTAAGCTCAAAGGAACACCTATGGCAACAAAAACCAAAGTAGTCGCTGATTTTCAACACACATCTTTTTAACATGAGGCATGTTCCTGGAGAGGGAACACATTTCTGTTCAGTTGGATTCTGTTTTCAATGTGTTAGGGTTCTATGTTATTGAAAAGAATCTCCAGCAATTGACTGTGAGAAGGATTTTTCCTAATTAATACAGCCTGAAAGTATGTCTTGCGCGTCTACTGTGTGGCAGGCACCACTCTGTGAATAAGGCCGCTGTGAGTGGTGCTGGCATTGCTTCCAAACTCTTCAGTGAATGCACCATATACCCACCATACAGTGAAAGCTCTTGGGATGTTCATGTGGTACTCGTCATTTGCTAAGTGTGCTTCACTTTCCAGAATTGTGTCATTTGCTTGCTATGCTTGGGATTCATGGAGTCTGCATGCTTCTAAACGCTAATATAGTGACAGGTCACTGAAAACACACAAGGTGTCTGGTACCTTGTCAAGGACACCAGTATTATTGAATTCAGTGAAAAAAGTAATAGCACTCGTAGTAATATCACTTTGAATACAAAATTTTCAAAGCAGAACAGAAAACCAAACAAACTCAAATTCCTTTGAGGCTTGGGACTCATTAAGATCTTCAGAAGGCAAGTGATTTCCTTTTTAAAGTAGGCTATATGCTTCCTGACATGAAAGTAGATAAGATTTTGGATTTTGTTTCATAAAAAGAATAATCAGACCAAAACTTTACTATGAAATTTCACTTGTACTGACAAAAATAGCTGTCACTGATTTCCGAAATGACTGGTGCAAAGGGACTGTCAACTTTCTGACTACCTTTAAAATGGAGAATATGGAGAATCTTCCTTCATTTTACATATAATTGAATTAGAAGTTCTTCAGAGAAGAGCTAAAATTCCAAACTGCAAAAGTAGAACTTTAAAGAAAATATCTATCAACACCAAAGTCAATATAATGACAGGAAATGAGAAAATTACATTGCTTAATTTTGCAGTCAAAATAGCTAATATTGTCAGCTAAACTTGACTAGTATGCAAAGCATTAGCACAGGTTAAAAAACTAATTCCAGTCCCCACTCCCCTTTTAGAGGAGGTATGAATGCCGCTGAAAATTTGTAAATGTAGTCTTGTAAATGCTTAGGGAGAGAGATGGAGATGAGTGGTTTGGAGATTTGTGCTCCCACAGACCATCTATCCTGAGATTCCTTGATGGATGGGACCTTGGGCCTCAAATGACTCAACACCCACTGTTGGTCAGAAGGAAACTGTCTTTGGATAAACCATCAAACAAGATGGGCCCTCCACTTGAAGAAACCCTGCTTTAATAAAGCCCCACACCTAAAGTCAAAACATCTGGACAAAGGTAGGAATATCATTTGACAGCCAAAGGACTTGTCTATCTGCCCTAAACTAGAATGTGTTCCTAGTCTCAATAACCAGACCATTCTTGGCTGGGTCCCCTGTTGTGTCAAGGCCAACAAACGTATCCCTGAGCACCCATGGCTGAGGTGATGCACACATATTAGTGGGTGCCAGCCAGATTCTGGGCTCTGGCAATACACATGCCCGGTGCGTTTTGAAGGTGTGTACCTTCTTGGCTCCTCACCAACACAGAGGCAGCAGAGACATACATTCAACAGAGAATTCTAGGTGAAAAGGAAGAATAGGGGAGTTGTGCTAAGGGATGTTACTTTAATACAATTCTTTAAAAACTGTTTCTCCATAGTAACAAACACAAGGAGGAAATTGAGAGAGGTTTGACATTTTCTTGTTTGACTTTAACATGACTCACCACAATGATGAGAAGGTTAATGCATCCAAAAGCTGAAATGCCAGAGACATTTACAATGCATTGACACAGTGTCAGTCTTTTAAGCTGTTTACATTCTTAGGACCCATAAAGTGTAGTGGCAAATATAGTAAAATAAAAAGAGCAATAATATAAAAGTTTGGAAGAAGTGTAACTTAATTATCTACTTCACTGCTTAAGATTCAGTAAAAGAGAAAATCAGAATTAAATTATCTCTAGAAATGCAAACCGAGGCCCCTGGAAGAAAGGGGACTTGACTGAGTGGGTAACAGAGGCAAGACTGGGACTTAGAGCTTTCTGGGTGTTAACACGTGCTTTATAAGAACTGTTGCATCCCTAAGTCAGCAAAGAGCATCTGTGCTTATTAGGGGTGCATGAATTCTAGCACATATTTCACCAACATTCACATAGTGCCATCAATGTCTGCATCAGAAGCTTGGCTAAATTTCCTTTTTAATGAAAGCATTCAAAACGCAATTTGAGAAAACATTTATTTCTACTATCTTCTCCTATTAAGCTTGATTTAGTGTTTAAACAGGGAGATCTAATCTCATATAAATCTTAATAGTAAATAATTGAGGTTTCAAATCAGATAAGGTGTGAATTCCACTTCCAAATCTCTGCCCATTTCTCTAATTGACACCACAGTCCTCTGCTGTCATTTACATGGGAATAGTGTGCCTTGCCTGTAAGCAAATGAACTCTTTAAATTAAATACTGCTCAGCAACCTTCTGCTTTGAAGTTTCCTTTAAACACTCGAATCCACAAGTTTCTCAAATTCAAGCAGACGTTCATTTTTGTTTGCTTAGGTATTTTTTATTTCTAGGTGGAGGTGAAGGAATCTAATGAGTGTTGAAATCTTAATCATAACTGAGCTTTATATATTGAAATTTTAAACACCTGAAGACAATATTAGAAATTTGGATGCTGCATGGCACACATTTGAAACTGATGTGATTTCCCACAAACCAGTACAGAAAGCAGAATTTCAGTCATTTGCTAATCCCGACTTTTGGCTCTCCACGTCAACAAACATTTTCTGACTGCTCATTGTAAGCAGGCAGCAGTTGTAGGACCGGAAGTAAGATGGAGAGTTGTGAGGGAAGGGAATGGATGGGACGAATAAAACCCTGTCTCTATCTATCCATCACTGTGGTCTAGAAAGAGTATTAAGACAAGGATATGTGATCACTCAGGAGGGTTAATGGAAGGAGGATGCATTCCAGGGCAGAGCCTCAGAAAGGTCTTCCAATGGAGAGGGAATAGTAACATGGCCATGAAAAAATGGGAAATTTCAACAGGCATACTGGGAGGGCTGGAGCAAAAGAGTATTCTAGGTGGAGGGAAAAGCGACAGCAATGGTACAGGGGTGGGAAAGGGCAGATGAGACTGGGGATTGAATGGAAAGAAGTCTATAAATGTTGATTGACTGCTTTGGGTACGGCTTATGTATGCAGCAAAGCCCTATGGCTACGTGATGAAGGCACTCATTCCAGTGCTCCTGTGGCATTAAGATAAGCTACAGGTAACATGTAGTCCAAGGCTGATTTCTGTGACTGCGATCCATCTAGCGTCAATGGCTTATAGACTACTGTCTAGCGAGGCCCCACCGAAAGTTTATATCAAAGCTAATAATAAGAACTGGGAGACCCAAGGGTATGGGACAGATGTAGAGCCTTCTTCTATGTGTGACAATGTACCAGAATTTTTGTGTTTGCTTGGAACCTTGCAAAATTAGGACAAAGCAGAATAGAGGTCAGGACAGATCATATTCTTTTGATAGGCTCCATAAGAGTGTTGAGGGAATCCACAAGTACAAGTCTGTAAAATAACACTGATTTATTTCAGAAACTGCAATGATAGAATTTAGCAGTCTGACACTTGGAGCTGTAACTCTCTAAAAGCTGTTCTCTAAACAAAAAATCATATGTAAACTGTTTAGAAAAATCACAAAAAGTATCTTTGGCTAAATTTGTACAATAGGTTTATTTAAAAATCTTTCCAGAAATTTCAATTTTCCATAGAGTCACAGCAAAGTTTCCTTCTGATACATATTGAATGTAACTACTAAGGTTGCAATAAAAAGTAACAGATCTAATAAATATTCATCATACCTATGTGTCCAAATACTTTGTATGATTGCCTTAATCCACACATTCTTTCCTCACAAAGACCTTCAAAGGTGATGATGACCACACATTGTGTATTTGACAGTAATGGCCAAGATTGGTCACCACTTTCAGGTACTAGCAATTGGAATACAAATAGAGGGTCTTTACTACTTTGTATGGGACCTAGTATCAGTAGCTTGATTCACAAAAGGTCCCTGCTCTTCCATACTACCAAAACTGCCTCATATTCATGGATTTATTTATTTTCATTAAACTACTTTGTATTGTATTCCCAGCACCCTGAAGAATATAGGCTATATAATATTTTAAGTTCAGTTGATTGAAGTATAATTTACATACAATACAATTCACTATTTTAGTGTATAACATATAGCTCTGTATAGTTCTATAGTTCTGGTATATACTGAGATGTTCATGAAATTATCTGTTTCCCACAAAGCACAGAGCCTTGGATACAGAATCAATTATTATTGGTTGAGAGAGAATCTGATACTTTTAGGGTCATGGAATTTAGTGGTTTTAGGGAGATAAAATCTGAATTTGAGTCCAAAAATAACAATTAATTAGCTTATCGTACCAGTTTTGAGATTGTTTTCTCACCTGTAAAATAGCATAATGATTCTTGTCCAGACTACCACACAGAGGTATCTAGAGCATGAATAAATGAGAAAACGGACATGAGAGTTATTTATGAAACGTAAAACTTAGGGCACATGAATGGCTTGCATTTAAAGTTGAAGAGTCATTTAAAGTGGTAGTTATCAAAACAACCTTCTTGTTAAACAGATAGAGGATCCCAAGACTCACAGAAGGGCAGATACGTGATCGAAGTAAGACCATGAAGTAACAGTATGGCAGAGTCTAGAAAACAGGCCTCTTGACTCTACCACAACTTTTTTGTGTGTTTCCCTGTAAATGAGGAAGGATGCTGCGTGTTTAAAGAGACCAAGGCAGCTAGAGTACCAAGGACACAAAACCTTCACAGAAAGAAAATTATAAATATTCACAGAGGATCCCTTTAGAATGTCATCAGAGAATTAAGCAGAGCATGCATATGAGAAAACAGACAAGGCTAGAGAAAGAACTTACCAAAGAAATCAGTGAATCTGTAGTTGGAGCTTATATGACATGGGGAATAAAGTCAGTTCCCACCAGCCACACTGAAAAGTTCAAAGGATAGAATACTCAAAATACTGATGCCTTGCCTAAGTAGTAGGAAATAATGACAGAGCAAATGATACTGTGTTTCCTCCTAAAATGTTAAAGATCAGAAAAGATCAAATCTAAGTTGCCAGGATTGTTTCCTGGGAACAGGGGTGAGGAAGGGGGTGCCTCAGGAGAATGAGAAACTCAAGAGAGTGAGAGGATAGAAAAGGTGGGGACCGGGGGACCAACAGCCTCTCTCTCTCGGACTGAAGGCTCTGACCATTCTGGTCTCCACCTATTTATTGGGTTCATACACAGCATTGCTTTAAGCAGCTTACACAAGCAAGTTTATAGTTACATTGGATTGCTTATACAGGCTTTGCTCTCAAACAAAATAACTCTCTTATTTTGGGGGGAGTGAATAGTCACAGACACACTGCCCCAAGTGTTTTCCCAAGGTGGCCTTTGCCCGGTGCTCCACGTCTGGTGTCCTTGATGTTTTGCCAGCTCCAACTCTGAACTTGTTCTGCTTTCTGCCCCCAGTACTATGTCACACCAAGTTATCCACTTCCATACCAGAAAAATAGAATCCAGCAACATCATATGCAAAATCATAAAGTGGAATGTATCCTAGGAATGCAAAATTGGTTCAACATTTGAAATGCAACTAATATATGTCCTATCAATAAAATAAAAACCCCAAATCACAAAATAATGTAAATGCAGGAAAATTTTTACAAAATCCATCACCCATTCATAAAAAAAAACCTAGCAATAGAAAGGAACGTCTTCAAAAAAAACTCATAACTGGAATAAAATATTTAAGTATACAAAGATAAGAAAGGGAGAATGTTCCAAGATACTGGACTGTTAGGAACTCAAATTAACCTCCCCACAAGCACAAGAAAACTTCACCAATTTAACAACTACAGCATGTGGAAAAGAATAGGGAACAACATCTCCACAAAGAGAAGGGACACATATTTTCCGAAATAGTAAGAGCATCTAATCACCTTTGGGGCAAATACTACCTGGTACTGAAACCCTGGGATTCATTAGGAGGGATAACTGATCCAGACCCTCATGCCATGCTATTCATGCCTGTGACTTTGGGTGACACTTTCTCATTCCCTGCTCTGACTCCACCCTGAAGTCTAGACTCTCAGGCTTCTACACAGTGCTGACTTCAGAGCTTCAACCATTCTGACGGTGCAGAGATCATACAACGATAGAAAACCCAGCTATCCAGGCCAACACCACAGGCCTATAAACTATAACCTGATACCCTAACACATGGCCATTACATCAGGGCATGGAATAAAGGTCATTTAGTCTAACCCAGTATAGCCTACCAAATGGAATGACTCTTCAGAGAAATATACCACAAGCAATGGACCAAAACAAGACACAGGGGAACATATGAATGCAGAATAGTTAAGTAAACCACCTGAAAATTTTAAAGCAAGTTTTAATGATGCTCACCGAAATCAAAAGAACAATGGAGGGGCAAAAAGAGAACTACAGCAAAGATGGAGAAAATATGAGGCAGTTCCAAACAGAATTCATAGAGCTAAAGAAAGAAAAGTTAAACTAAAGAATACAATCAAGGGGCTCAACAGGAGACTGGAAGAAGCCTTCAATTAAATCAGTTTGCTAGAAGACAGGCACTGGAATGCACCCAAGCAGACTAGCAAAGAGAAAAAAAAGAATGAAAAGAAATAAAGACACTATATGAAACATATGGGATAACCTCAAGTGCAACATCATTAGCATCATAGGGGTCCCAAAGGAAAAGAAAGAGAAAGAGGGAAGAAACTTTATCTGAAGAAATAATGGCAGAGAATTTCCCTAACCTGGGTATGTAAAAAGTCATTCAGATCCATGCTCAAAGAAGAACAACCCAAACAGATATATACCAAGACATATTGTGATTAAAATAACAAAAATTAAAGATGAAGAGAAATTCTTAAAAGCAGGTAGAGAAAAATGAGTTGCATACAGTGAAGGCCCCATAAGCTTATCTGCAGAATTTCTCAGCAGAAACTTTATACGCAGAAGGTAATGGAAGGACATATTCAAAGTGCTAAAAGGAAAGGATTTCCAGACAAGATTACTCTATCCTCCTCAGTTATCACTTCAAATTAAAGGATTGAAACTGAGTCAGCCTTGTAAGAAACACTAAAGTTATTTTATAAAATGAAAAGAATCCCTTTGTAAGCAGGAAGACACCAAAAATATAAATTGTGAAGAGAGAGTAAAATAGGTTTAGAATGAGCTCAATTAACTTGCTTTCAAGTTAAAAAAAAAAAGATTATAAGCATAGAAAATTACATGCCAATCCCAGGTTAACCTCAAAGCACAAACCCATAATGAAAATAAATAATAAAATAAAAAGGGAAACCAAATACAACATAAAACTTTTCAAAGCATGAAAGAAAAGCTAGTGCCCAGGACAATCTGCAACAATGCCCAGAAAAGAAATAGCAAAATGACAATAAATAATTACATATCAATAATCACCCTATATGTTAATGGATTGAGCTCTCCAATCAAAACACAGAGTGGCTAAATGGACTAAAACACAAAACCCAACTTTCTGCTGCATACAAGAAATCCATCTAAATTCTAAAGACAAACATGGGCTCAAAGTTACAAATTGGGAGATAATCCTACACTCAAGTAGCAATCTAAAAAAAGGGAGTACCATACTTAAATTAGATAAAATAGATTTCCACTTAAAGAAGATACTAAAAACCAGGGTGGACATTACATAATGATCAAGTCCCAGAGCCTGGCCACCAGTGGATGCCAGCAGTGGGCTGACTTTGAGGAAGAACTGAGTTTCCCCTTTGCTCTGAGGATGTGGCAGAACCGGTACCACCATCATCACTGACCCACCGCATAGTCCAAAAATGGCTCTTGGCGGCTGGAGCCCAGAAATGCCACCCAGTGACCACACAGGACTTTCTGACTTGCTGGCTGAGTGTCTGACAGGCAGAACTACTATGCTCTGTGGCTGAGTTTCATTATTATAGGGCACTTGCAGAGATCCATGTTGCGAGGTCCCCACAGCCCTATCAGCTCCCGATGGCCTTCATCCTCCTGAGCCACAGGTGGCAGGGGCCATTGGCCTGCAACTGGGAGTGACCCCACCTGTGATCTGCAAGTGATACAACTTGACAACAGAGGACATGGGCTCGGGCATCACCAACAGGCGAGTCTGTGCCCACTTCTTGCCATGCCTCAGGCCTGACTAAGTTCATGCGCGTTTGAGGCAGGAACTTTGCACCCCAGGTAGCAGTAGCCCATTGTGTGGTCGGAAAACAGGCCAGGGCCAGGCTGGGATCGAGGCCCGTCTAGGTGCGTAGTAGCTGATGAGCCCTGGCACCAACCTCTTCCCCAGGGGCCAGTGGCCCTGGCTGGCATGAGCCACAGGAGCCCTTCCTTCACTGGCCCCTGCTGCTCGGTAACAAGTCAGCCCAGCTGCACGTGCACCTCGGGAGCTTTGTAGACGAGGAGTGCTCCCTTAGCAGCAGCTATATCCAGGAGGTCACCACTGAGCTTGTGAAGACTGCCACTCGGGGTCTTACTCTGCTCTGCCTCAGGTGAGAGTGGGGCTGGGTGGCAGTCAGTTTCTGGAAGACACCACTCTCATCCGAGCCTTCAGCCCCTCTGTCACCACTGTGGGAGGCACAGCCTTCCGGAACCCTTACCAAATCACCATGAACTCGTTGGCTACATGAGCGGTGGCGGCTTCAGCAATACGTTTCCACAGCCTTCACATCAGGAGGAGGCCATAACCCAGTCCCTGCACTCCAGTCCCTGCATACCACCACCCAGGTATTCGTGGCCAGTGGCCATGCCTACCCAGACATGGCTGCACTCTCTGATGGCTACTGGGGGGTCAGCAATGGTGTGCCCATTCCATGGGTATCTGGCACCTCAGTCTCAACCCCGGTGTTTGGGGAACTCCTATCCCCGATGAATGAGCATAGAATCCTCAGTGGTCACCCCCCTCTTGGCTTTCTCAACCCAAGGCTCTACCAAGAGCATGGGGCAGGCCTCTTTGATGTAACCCGTGGCTGCCCCAAATCCTGTCTGAATGAAGAGGCGGAGGGTCAGGGTTTCTGCTCCGGCCCTGGCCTGCCTGGGACCCTGTGACAGGCTGGGGAACACCCAGCATCCCAGCTCTACTGAAGATACCAATCAACCCTTGACCCTTTATTGTCTGTTCCCTGCACCACAGCTGGTGACTTACTCTTGTGTTCAGCACTTGGGGACCCTGCTGAACACTCAAGTATTGACTGCTGCAGACAGCTCATCTTCCTAACCCTGAAGTTCTCAAAACTAGACCGGACTCCCAACCCTACCCTGTACCAGCACACTCAGGTCTCCTTACTCCTGCCTCAGGGTCGTCTAGAGATGCCCAGCCATAGAGTTGGGATCCTCCCCTCTCCTTTCCCCCATTTCTTCTTTATCTCCAATTAGGCTTTTCGAAAGTGTTGTCTATATTATATGTTGAAATATTTTACTTGATGTTTGCTCCTCGACTCATTGCCAGGATACCTCCTCTTTTGCTTTTTACCCTGCTCTCCCCTACACTGAGAAACAATGGCCTATTGCTTCATCCAGTGACCATTTCCTAATTTTTGCATTATGAGCTCTCTGTGACAGCTGCCTACTCCCTCTCCTTCCTTAGATTCCAGGGCTTGATTTCTCTTCCTCTTCCATTCCCCTTCCTACCCCCCACCCATTTTAAGGAAAGGTGCAGGTGGTAATGGAGGGTAAGTATGGCCGGCAGGCACGAAGAGAGAGGAGGAAGCATTTTTATTTATTTCATTTAGCTGTTCCTCTTGGTTGTTTTCCCCCAGGATGTGAGCCAATGTCCTTGGAATATATGCGGACTGCACTGAGCAGTGGACCAAACTGATACACCACCAGGGTGCACCCCTCTATCACCCTTTCTTCTGCTTCCTTATTGAATATGGGTTTATTTTGTTGTTCCATCCTTAGTCTTTGCTCTTTTTATTCAACCCATTGTCCCCTGGAACAAATCTATCAGGGACATTCAGTAATCACCATCTCACTAAATCAGACTATCCAAAGGTGATTGATACTTCAAGTGTACAATGTGAAATGCTCAGTGCTTTATCATCATCCTTCCTAGACCCAAACTGTTACTGTTTTTTTTCAAGTAAATGATGCAATGCTTCTTCCAGCCAAGCCAGAAACATACGTGTTATCTTAGACTCCCATTTCTATCATTTTTTCCACCCCTACTTCCTTCAATAAACAACTTCAACTGGTTTTTCCTCTTATTGTACCTCTGTCAACCCACATTTCCTGCCACCTGTATTTCCTAAATGTACCTAGAGCTCATCAACTTCTCTCCAACTCGACTTTATTACAGTTCAGAACCATTTTCTCTTCTCTGAAATACATGAGGCGGTTGCAAAAAAATGTTCTTACTTCCTGCCCACCTCTAAACCAATTTTAGAGTAAAATTAAAATCCCGAGTGATTTACTTGATTAAAAACCTTCAAAGATTACTAGATAAAGTTCAGGCTTTTTATCATGACTCGCAAGCTGAATCCCTTGTTTGTTGTTCCTGCGTAACAAGCTCTTCTCTGAAAAACATTGCCTTTCGCTTTTGCTCAAAATATTCCTTTAACATCACTCTGACTCCCTTTTGCCTGGTTGACGTCCAGTGTTCAAATACACAGCGCAAAAGTTCCCTTCTCTTGTGAACTGTTTCCTTAAGCTGGTTTATTTTTGATATGGCAGAAAAACCATAGATTTTTTTTAAACCATACCTGATTGTTTCTTGATTCTGATGATTAGAGCAAGTTAGTTCGCCTCCTGGATCCTTTCCTTTATTAAGTGGAGCTATAGACACCTGACTCCTAATAATCAGGGAATAATTCAATGGAGTAAAGTTGGTAGAAGGCGTGACATACTGAAGCAGGCCGTAGTACTGAAATATTGAAATTCCCAGTTTATCCCCTTTCCAAGAGCATTGGTGCCTAGAGGGCTAGAATCTTGTCCTACTTAATTTTGTATTCCCAGGTTTTAACTCGGGGTTAAATAAATGTTGTTTTGAAAAAAACTGTATGGTATTGGAATAAAAACAGATCCACAGGTCAGTGAAGTGGAATCCAGTCCCCAGAAATAGATTCATACACATATAGTCAATTAGTTTGTGACAAAGTTTCAAGCGCATACGGTAGCATGCAAAGTCTTCTAAACAAATGGTGCTGGGAAAATTGGACAGCCAAATACAAAAGAATGAATCCACACCACTCTCTCACACCATACACAGAAATTAATTAAAATGGATTAGCGGCTGGGATGCAAGACCTGAAACCATAAAAGACACAGAAGAAAACACAGGCAACATGTTCCATGATGTCAGCCTTAGAGGGGTCTTTGGGGACTCAACTCCAGCAACAAGGGAAACAAAAAATAAACAAATGAGACTACATCAAAGTTAAAAGTTTCTTTACAGCAAAAGAAACCATTATCCAAACGAAAAAACCCTATTGAATGTGAGACAGTATTTGCACATAACATATCTATAAGAGGTTAATGTCCAATATATAAAAGAACTCAGAAAACTCAGCAACAGAACAACAAACAATCCAACAGAAATGATCAGAATATATGAATAGACATGTCTCCAAAGAAGACAAGTAGATGGCCAGTAGACGCATGAAAAGATGTTCCTCATCACTGGTTACTAGGGAAATGCAAATCACAACAACAATGACATATCACCTACGAGAATGTTTATTAACCAAAAGACTGGAAACAGTGTTAGAGCGGATACAGAGAAAGGGGAACCCTTTTACACTGCTGGTGGGACTGCAAATTGATGCAACCCTTATAAAAATCAGTATGGAGATGCCTCAAAAACGGAGACTAGAGGTTTCATATGAGCCCTTTATCCCACTTATGAGTATTTATCTAAAATCCACAGAAACACTAATTAAAAAAGACATATACATCCCAATGTTTATTGCAGTATTAATAGCTGAGAAATTGAAACAACCTATTTGCCTAATGATAGAAAAATGGATAAAGAAGATGTGGTCCATATACATGATGGTCCTAAATACTACATGCCCCCCAAAAAGATGAAGTCCTGTCATTTGCAACAACATGGATGAAACTAGGGGAGATTATGCTAAGCAAAATAAGTCAGAAACAAAAAGACAGATACCAGATGATCTCATTCATATGCAGAATATAAAGAAACAAGGGAAATGAACAAACAAAACAAAAACCAGCTCATGGGCACTGACAACAAGACCGAACTTACCAGTTGGGAAGGGGGATTGAGAGTGGGAGCAAAGGGTAATGGGAGTTCAAAGGACAGTGGTTGAGGACTTTAAAAAATTTAGTGATGAGCACAGTGTGTTATCTTGTATTTGATGAATAGTTAACCTGCACATCTCAACTATTGCAAATTAGTTACCTTGATAAAAATGCTTAATTCTAAAAAAAGTCAAGAAATTATTAAATCTAGAATCTAGAGAGCTGTAGAAAGAGATTGCTTTAAAATCAATAATAAAAAATAGAACTCCTAAAAATCAACAAAGCAAGTAAAACCTAATTAAAAAGCTAGGCAGAAAAAGCCCAAAACAAACAACACCGTTTGAGAGAAATGAACTGCAGGGGACACATAAACATGTGCTTAGATAATTGTAATTAAGAAAATGTAAATGAAAAATCAAATGAGATATACTTCATACCTATCAAATTGGCAAATGCAAAAAAGATGTGAGGCAACCGGAATTTGCATCTACTGCTGGTGGCATTATAAATTGGCAGAGCTACCTTGGAAATGGCCTGTTGAAATTGACATTCCCTAAAACCCAGCAGCTATATCCCTGGGTTTGGGAAAACTCTTTTATATGTGCATCTATAGGCATGCAAAGTAACAGTTATTGTAATATCAGTGGAAATGTACCTAAGTCAGAAACAATGACCCAAATGTCTATTAATAGTAGACCACATTGTGTGATATTCATACCATGGGATCTTATGCAGCAGTAATTAGAAATGAATTAATTATAGGTATATGCATCTCCCAAGTTGAATTTCAGGAACATAACAAGTAAAAGAAGCAAGTCACAGAGAAAACATGGATAAAGTACTTAGCATTTACATATGGAATACGCAACAGTAAATAGTGGGGATCGCGATGAAACTAGAAAGAAAAGCAGGTGAATGATGAATACCAGGACAGTATTTACCAGCTGTCTGGGAAGATGAAAAGTGGTATGTTTGGGTAAAGATTTACCTGGGCTTCCAAGGTACTAATTCAGGGTTCATTTTATAATTTGAACTGTACATGAAACATTTATATATTCCTTTACCTGTATTATGTATCTCATAAAAATGTAAGAGTAAAAGGTTCAAAATAGCCAAAATATTTTCAAGAAGAGAGGAAAATGAGATACCTTAGATGAATGATGCAATATAGAGAATAATGAGAAATGAGGAAGTTATAATGCTCCTACTATGTAATTCTAGCACAGTTAGTTATCTTTATGGGAAAGAAAAAACATAAAATTCTTTCTTTACCTACCATCATACCAATAGTCTTTGCCAATTTTCAGGCTGATTAAAGAACTAAATATGAAAATAAAATCTTTAAAATCCTTAGAAGGAAAACTAAGAATATTTTTATAACTTCCATGTGAAAAAGAATTAAGTAAGACTCAAAAAGTATAACTTGTAAAAGAAAGAAGCTTGATAATTTTGATTACATTTTAAAATGTCTGTGTGTTCAAAATCATATCAGGAAAAAATATAAATGCCAAGCAATATCATGGAAGAAATATTTAAAGCACTTATTCCTAACAAAGGAGTAGAATATGCAAAGAATATATTAAAAACTCTTATCAATCCATTCTGAAAAAAAGAATATTTCAAAAAATGTTTAAAGTTATGCAAAATAAATAGAAATAGGGAATTCACAGAAGACAGAATTTGAATAAGTTTATTAAAACAAGCTGAACCTCCCTAGTAAAGACAGGGAAATGCAAGATTTTAATTCCTTTTTTTTTTGTGGTAAGTTTGATTTACAATATAAATAAGTTTCTACGTGCAGGCTCACTAGTCATCAAATGCCACCATCAAATTTCTAATGACTCTCCATCACTGTCTTTCAGACACAGGACTCTTTGCTCCCTCCCCAACAACTTCCTATCTGGTAACCCCACTTCTGTTGTCAGAGTCCGAGGGCTTCAGTTTTGTTCTGTTTGTCTATTCATTTTCTTTACTTCTTTATATCCTCTATAGGGGTGCAATCATCCAATGTTTCTCTTTCTTTTTCTGACTTGTTTCACTTAGGGAATGAAAATTCAAAACATCTTCCCAGATTGGTAAAATTTAAGTCTTCTAACACCAAATTTTGACTCATATGAGCAACCGGAACACTCAAATATGGCTGCTGATTGGACAAGATGGCATGACCACTTAAGAGAGCAATTTGGAAATATTTATTAAGGCTGAAAACATGAATGCCTCATGACCCCCAAATTATGTTGATAGGAACCTAGCCTACAACAGCAGTTTCTAGATGGCAGGTCATTCCTGAGAGCCTTTACAGTGGCCCACCAGACCCAAATTATTTTCCTAGTGCTTTATTCTTTCATATTTCGTACACTGGAGCTTCCAAGAGACTGTGACGTCTGATTATCACAATAGATTGGCTGAAGAAACAGGGAGGAAAATCTAGCGATCTTCAATTAAGTTCGAGGTTAAAGAGATATGCAAAGATATCACTTTTTCTTTTTGGAAAATACAGGGAGTTTTTAGTTCATAAAAATATTATTCCAAAATGAAGAAAGCAATATTGAAATCTTCTCAGGTTTGATTTCTAGAATGTCTTTGATAGCACTAGCTAAATCCCACATTAACAAAAGTGCATTAGGGTCCTCAGTAATCTCTGAGTCCCCACTTAGACTTGTTCACCAACTGTTTGCTAAGCGCCTTCTAGTGCCAGACCTTGGACTGTGTCATGTATGGCACTGAGGGGGCTCTAAGTTCATAAGTGACACAGTATCACCTGCTTGTGTGTCCTGAGACTCC